>VYZT01030401.1:0-30277 GCA_013400735.1 Pomatostomus ruficeps | reverse complement strand
TTACTCAATGAAATTTCTCTGCTTATCTCTACTTTTATCTGGGAAAGTAATTCACAGGGGCAATTAGGTTAGCAAAGGATGCAATCCCGTTGATTGACTCAATTCAGACAGAATGTGAAATCATAAGAAGCTACATGTAGCAAACCTACTGCAAGACATTGGTAAAACAATCTATCAGAACTTCGGTAGTACTAACAACACAGATCTAGTGAATAGTACTAGGACATATAAATTAATAAAAACTAAAACCTTTCACAGAAGTGCATTACCCGTGACAAAAATCAATTACAAATGGAAAATTGAAAAGAAGCATTGTGATCTATCCCAAATATTTAATCTTAGCCTATTCAAAATTTCTATTTTATAAAAAATAATTGGTGGCATTTGATTAATAGTTGTGAAATGTGATTAAATTAGACTAGAAAACATAAAAATCAGTTAAAACATAATTAAATATCCTGATTTTATCAAACAGAAGTATTTAGATTGACTTTAAGGATGGGGGTCAGTGGTTGGATGTATAGGAAATGCTTTTGCTTTCATAACACTCTGGAACATAAGTATTGTCAAAATTAGAAAACTCACACAAAAGCCCACTTCTCATGCAACTACACTGTGAAGTTTTCTGTGTCACTATCTGGAGAACATGTGCTCTTTTGCTGACCTTCCCTCTGTGCAGCAACAGCACATGATCCTCCTGCTTTTCATCTGCAGTCACGTAATCTACTCTTACTACAGGATTTCCCAGAACACATCCCACTTGTACAAGCTCTTAGTAAAGCACAGCATGCTCTAACAGTGAACACTAACACTCACCCCAGCTGGCTCAGCAACAGTTGGAAAATACCTTTTCACAGTGAGATAATCTTTAACATTAATACAATAAAGGAACCTAAGTATGCCAATTGTTAAATCAACACTTCAGCTTTCTCTAGTTAGGAAATAAAGACTGGTACAATTCTCACTGTGAGAAGCAAGGAGAGAACTTCCTTGATGCAAACACTACACAGTACCTGAAGTGTCCATAAAACCCTACAGTGACAAGGTGTATAAGAACGTGGCAAAAAAAATTTCCATTACTGAAAACCTGCAGTCTTCAAATAATTATTGTTCACCAAATATCACGTTTTTAAAAGAGCCTTTGTAAATAGTCTTTACAGCATACATTTAAAATCTTGTGCTTTTATGCTTCCTTTTCTTACTCTCTTTTGCATTGGGTTTAGGTATTTTTTCATAACTAATGCAGCAGGTTTTTGTTGGGGTTTTTTTTGAGATAACAAGAAAACACTTTTTTTCTGCTAATGATATGGTTAAAATCCCATTAAGACTATCAGGAAAAATAATAAAATTGCATCAGAAAAACATCTGTAACAAGTACATCAGGTAAACCCTACTCATGTTCTGGTTTTATTTTAGTATACTATGATTTTGTGAGTTTGAAACATCTTACTTCCTCCATTTAAAAAGCAATTTTATAACATAGATAAAATTGTTCAGCTTGTCCACGCTTACTGTGGTTTTATTGACAAAACAGAAGGTAAAATACCAACTGGGGAGAAAAAACAGAGGCTCATGTCTTGAAAAAGAGCATTTTGTTCTGATATCTGTGACACATCACTGTTCAAGTGTTATCACTTGCTGTATTTTAAAGGGAAAAGCCACTAAAGAGGAAATCTGCAAAAAAGAACCCCACTTTGTCAAAACATCCTTCTCTTGTTTTACGGTATTTACACCTGACATACACACAGTTCTTGAAAAATTAAGAGGTGGGCCTCCAAGCTCAGTACATAACAGAGAGAGATCAAGGTGCAAACAGAGGCAAAGAAAGGTGACCTGAACCATTTTCCTGCTAGAGGGTAGAGCCAGATGCCAGAAACTGGCAGAAACCAGAGCAGGCACATGGCTGCTCCGTCTTCTACCAAGTTGCTTGTGGTTTCAGAGCAGACTGTTATGTGGGCCGGATGGGATGGATGGTGATACAAAATATGCTACATAGCCAAAAATTCCTCTTGGCAGAGACATTTCTCAAAAAAGAGGCCAAACTCCGCAAAACATCCAGAAATAACTGTGAGATATTGTATATAGTTCAACGGTGGTTTTAAATTAAAACAAACAGGCAAATGCCTTGAAATCTAGAAAAGGCAGAGAGACGCCAATAAGCTAAAAAGTAAGTCAAAAAGGGTGGATTGTTTATCAGTAAAAACATCTTTTTTGAAGTAATGTTCCCAGCATAAGAAAGGTACACAGCAGATTCTCCAAGAGACAATTAGTTTTTCATCAACATACTCTATTTAGAACAGGTAAACCAGGTGATCTCTTCTCACTGGATCACATAGAAAATGGACAGTAATGGGTACTGGTTCAGGAAAAAAGAACAGAAACAAAATCCCTTCAAATCTTCAAATGAACCAACCAATTTAGAGAATAAAAATAGAGAGGGAACCAGACATATAACAAGTGCAATACATCTCTGACAAACAACCAGGATAAGCAACAGCTAATGACAAAAGACAGAAGATTTCAGATTACATTAACATCTACTACCCAGAAGCACACAGATCATGAGAGATTTCTTTCTAGAGCTCCTTAGATTGAGTTTTCTCATATTAGAATGCCTTTTCAACATGAGAGCATATAAAAATGACTGAGTCTGGTTGCAGGAGAGGTAAAAGTTATTAGGAAACAGATTGCAGCAATTTTCCTGATCCTAGAAAACAAGATAACTTTTCATACTCTCATCTTTCCCCTAACTGACTTATTGAGAGTTGATCAAATTTATCAAGTGCATCTTTGAAAAACCTTTCATTTTTTCTAAAAGCATCTATTCCGCAAGCTGCAGCCAACAGTTTTGACCACTACCTCTTGTCATAGGGCTCCTCACAACAGAAAGTGCCACTCAGGTGAGCTCAGTTGGTTACAGCAGAGTGCTAATAACGCCAAGGTTGTGGAAGGTTGTTGATCCCTATATGGGTCATTCACTTAAGACTTGCACTCAGTGATCCTTCAATTTCAGAATATTCTGGGATTTTGTAAAATCTGATACAATGTAATAAAAAAGCATTTCATGCCATTAAGAAAAGAGGGATTCCAATCTGTTAAAGGGCTGAGGGCCCTCTGAACAACCTACGGAAGACAAGTAACATTTCTTAGGTTTAGCTCAGTGACTGCATTTAGCTCTGGATAGGCAGAAATTTAAAAATTTATCAGCTGATTTCTGACATATTTTAAACAGTGTTTGCAAGCTCTCTGGTACAAGGATCCTGTCTTTTGTTATGTGCCCGGATGATGGCTAACACAGTTAGGGTCTGATTCAGCACTGGCCTTGATGATAATAACAGATTGTTAAAAAGAAAAGGTACCTTGTCAGGAGCTGGATGACCACATTTGAGTATAAATAGATTTCTTTCTAGTCTGATGCTCAAGAGGTCCTATCTTATATGCAGAAAATGGCTGAATATGCAGCAATGTGAAAAGTGAAGATAGTGGCTTCACAGTAGCAGCATAAAAGCACTTTCACTCTTCTTCCCTTTATTTTTTTCTGGCAAGAATTTATCACTAATTTTCACTGGCAGATGAAATAGTATTTATATAACCAAACAGTGAAATTCTGTAAGATTCTAGCATGCAGCAACCCTGTAAAAAAAATACTAAATCACAGCCAACTGGCTTTTCACTCTTTTGTGTTTCATTGCTTTTGTAGTTTGCGCAATTCCAATTTCCAATGTATGCCAGTTCACCAGTAAAACTAAGGACACCTTTGTTCATATATAACTCTCTCCTTTTTGGGGGAAAAAAAGGTATAGCCCAAAACCTTTCATTTAAACTTCTAATTAAACATATTTAACATATTTAATACTACCATCTTTGTATTCAGAGACATGCAGAAATTTCTTCTGTACGTACTGCACGACTGGGTAACATCCTCTTCTCCAGTGAGAATATATTTGTACAATGTGCAGTTAAAGTGAGATTTAGAGAAACTGATTTCTGCCCTAGATGCCCATTCATCATTCAATCTTTCTAAGTTTTGTCTCATTTCTATATGAGAATTCTACTCATTCTTAGTTCAATTATTTTCTAATAAGTTTGTTTGCTTTTTATGTTGTCTTTTCTTAGATCATGTATATGTTTTATAATTCCAGAAATTAACACCTTTACCCAAAGATAAAAACACTTAATAACTTTACCCCAACTCATTTTGCATGTGAAATACTTGAAGACATAAATACCTGCTTTGTAAATGAAACACTATTTGTGTAGTGTATTGAAGTGTTAAGATTGACGGTTTTGAGCTCCATAAGCCCTAAAAATGGATTTTACTCATCTCTAACAGTTCTAATGGACTGTTCTCTCTTACACCTTCTAGACACTAACATTTGCTCAATTGTCACTATAATGATAAAAAAAATATTCCCAAAAATGTAGTTCATAAATTTTCATGAATCTAACCATTTGCAAAGCTGTATAAAATTTTGAACTCCAACTGAAATAATGCATAAATAATGTATATTTAGCAAGATACCCTTAGTAAAAGAGAACTCCTTCCTGTTAGACTCATGGTAGAAAAGAACACAGAGCTTTGTATAGATTTTCTACACTGAACTAAATTAAGAAGAGATGTGATTTTATACCACCTTAGCAAAAAAACTTCTATTAACACTAACAAATTATAATTTCAATTTTCTACTAGTAACAGTTATTAACCAAAATAACATATGAATTTCCATTCAGTATGTTGTACAAACTTCATTAAACTCCTTATTATAAAGTGTTAAGCTAGAATTTCTGTGTGTAAATAAGTCTTTTAAATCAATTTTTGAGAAAAGAGACCCTTAGTGTCCAATTTTATTCCCAAATCTCTCAAACATTCCAATCTGGCATGTTCATTCACTCCACTATTCAATGAGGAAATTTTACAGCAGTTTACAGAAGTAGTGGCATAAATTAATATTTGCTCATGCCACCTGTGAAATACTTTGTGTCTGTAAAACTAGTGACTACAAGATGTCAAAATCAACCAGAACATGGACTGAACTCAGAAAATCAAGAGCCAATTCACACTGACAGAAACCCATAGATTTGAGGATACTGACTTCAATGTGAAGAATGTGGCTAGAATTTTTCTACTCAAAGGAGACCATTTGAGGAATTGCAATGAGAAAAACCTTTCAGAACTTAATTCTGAGTTGTCTTCATTTTCTGCCCCACCTATAGTATTTTTTTTACTGACCTATAAATGCTTTTTCTAACATTTACTCCAGCCCTGTCTAGATCATAACTTCTATTAATCAATAGATTAAAATAGCTAGTCCGATGAGGTAACTTTATCATAAGTTTCATTCCTTTAATTTCAAAACAGTTGGACTAGCTAGAAGTACTAACCTATAAGCTAAATATTGATTCCCAAACACAGTGTTCATTACTTTATGGGACAAAGCCCAGAAAGTTATTTGATTAAACATGTAATTGCATTCTGCCAAAGAGGGATATTTGATGATTGTCTTATCATTTTATCATTTCAAAATCTATACGTCTAATAGACACCCTGGAATAATTTCTTGGGTTTCTTTATGTGAAGGAAATGAGAGATCTGTTCTGCATCTAATAATGTGTGCTTTTTGGATAAGGTTCAAATAAAATGATGAGGCTAATAATATTCTTAAAACAGTCAAAACTATTATCAGAAAACTTTTGAAGCACCTTCTTCAAGGTGCTTACTCTTCAGCAAGTTTTCCTCTTTCCTGACCCCCGCAATGGAGTTCCATCTCAGAAGCAGAGAACATTCCATACATTGATGTTGCAAACAAGCACAACTGCAGTTTAGATCAGGCCTGTCCTTCCAGTCAAAGAGCTAGCTCAAAAACGTGGTATTTGCTTTCCTCTGTGCAGAGCACTTTGCTCTGTAAGTAGTAGTAGTTTAATGAAAGGCAAGCATATATTTTTAGTCCTAAAAATATTAGAACGGCAATGTTGTCATTAATTACTGCATAGTGTTTGCATGCAATTTTACCTCATAGAACATGGCATGTATAAGTAATAGTAACCCACTGACTTTGCCCCAAATGTAATGAGAAATTTCTCCAGGATCTTATTTTTAGCTGCACCACTAGAAGCAAATTCATCTTCAGTGAGGGCTAGTCAAGAAAAATTGTGTTCAGAAGGACAAAGGTTTCTATCTAGCCAAAGAGCAGCATCGTTCTGAAATCCCAGTGTCAATTATGTGTCTTTGACTCCAAGGTAAATTTCAGTAAATATAAGGCAAATTGAAACAGTGTTGAAGTCTTAGCAAAGGAATATGGCCAAACACCAATCACCAGCAAAAGACAGAAGAACCTCTGTTATTATCACCTTCAGTGCTCCACAAACACCTAACTGCCTAAATTAACAGAACAGCCACTGAGATAAATAATTTTTCTTAGTCTTCTTCTACAGACAGAGCAATACGAGTAGGGTAGGTCTACTTCTTTTTCCTCATACTGGCTGCTGTTGGGGCTCAGCTTAGAAAGGAAGCCTTCCTGGATTCCATGAACTGTAATTAGCTGTTTACATTACAGCCTCACCAGCTACAATCACAGAGCTATTTTGCTATATCTTGCAAAAACATTCAATTAAAAAAGCAATCTCTGCTTAAAGAGATTGAAAATGAAAAAGAGGGAGTGACACAGCTTTCAGTAGCTTTCAGTGGAGGCAATTTATGCATACCACACCAGTCTTCCAGTCATATATTTTTATTAATTTTTAACAGGTCTCCTATCTATCTTTTCCTTTCAGGACATTTAAAACAAGAGGGTTCTGTGAGGTAGCTTGAAGGCTAGGATAATGATTTTGTGAAGTCATCCCACATTATAATACATACCCTCAGGAAAATATAAAGGTAGTGGGTTTTGCTTCATTCTCTGATGGAAGAAAGAGACACGTCTCCATTATTCATAATAAGAATTAGCACAGAGAACTTAACACATCTGTGCACTTGCTAAATTGAATTATAGATTTTGACCTTGAAGAGAAAAAATCAAAACTATTAGGGTATCTCAAGCTTAGATAAAAATGACTGTACTAGAAAGCAGAAAAAATTTGCAATTGGTTTGAGAAGCTTCTAGATGCATGTTGTTCACAAGACATATGGGGGTTTTTATTCATAGTCTTCAACATGAAAACACTTGCTTTAAGATAAGCAAACAAAATAGATCTATAGATAAGAATGAGGGAATTTGCCTCCACCGTGTCTTACTTCTCAGGCACAGAATCCTATCACTATTGCTTGACTGTTTTGAGCACACAGGCAAGTTGGGCATTTCAAAGCCCTGAGAGCAACTAGCAAGGACACAGTCTGAAGAGTTCTTGCCATGAAGACATGCAATAAGTGAGGCTTATCAGGAATATGAAATTAAGCTTATATTCTAAACAAGTGTCAGTGAATAAAGACTAATTTCTAATATAATTTCTAATTTAACTTCTAATATAATTTCTAATATAATATAACTTCTAACGGAAATTATGAACTCTTCAACTTTTTAGTAGGTTTCATCCAAATAAAATTGTCATTGCCTAGCAAAATTTTTTCACTAATTAGAAGTTCTGTTTCATGAGAAATAGTATGTTTGTCTGTGTACACCTACTTTAGTTTTCTAAGCCTTAGCCAACTTTAAAACTTGGTAATTGGAAACATATATTGATCTATGCAAAAAAACTTAGTAATTATCAAATACTTCTTAACTGAATAGTTCTTCAGTTTTCCAGATAGAAAGTCAATGTACTTGCAGAACAATTCTTCTGCATATTATGTATATTGTATGTGAATTTCAGCTACCTGAATCTGCTTCTAAAATGTGTGGAAATTTTAGATATTCTGCCTTCTTTTCTAATAGTCTGTTTATTTTTTGAATCTGTTTCAAGCAAAAGCTTTTTGTAAATTTAGTTTAATTGTATTTCAGATGGTAACAACCTTTCAAGTGGCTCTTCTTCAGGTAAATCTATCTTCTAAAATTCTATCTACAAGTCCTTTTATTGCTTTGTTCTGGCTATATTACTTCAAGATCTCATTACATTTTATATATTTCTAGAAGAGTGCAAGTCATAATATGGCTCATGCTCTCACCGTCTGAATATTTATTTCTGCAAAACTATAGATCTAACAAGTAAACTATTAAATTTAGTATAATTATATGACATATAAAATCCAAATTTAATGATACTTCTTATCTTATTATTACTGAAAGTTGCAGTATGCAGAGCATAAAAAAACTTCAATCAATATGTGAGACAAAACACATCGCAGAAATTGATAGCAGTATAGGAATTCAGTGTTAAAACACAAAAAACATCTTCAGGCTTCCTGTCTCAGCGAAAAGCAGTATTTTTTATCCTATGAAGTCTGGAAGCCAAGGTGATGAAGGGTTGAGAACTTCTGGAGAGCTTGATTTAATAGATAGAATAAATTCTTTTTTTCCAGCTGCCAAAAAACCCACCATATTCTCACCAAGACACCTAAATATTGTGCTAGGTAACAAATAATTTAGATGTAATATTTTCTGTGATGCTTACTATTTTATTTCATTGCAGTTATTTACTTTTTTCTTTCCTACTTCTAATTATCTTTAAGAAATAAAAACACAAGAAGTAAAATCTCTTTCTGAGAGGACAAAAATTCTTTCTTCATATGACTTTTTTACAAAAACACTACAACTCCTGTAATTGTAATGAATAAGATATAATAAAATTATATTTTTATCAACAAGCAGGAAGAAAAGCAGGTAAATGTACTGATTCATACTAACATTCAAGGATATAAACATTATGCCTTTTGGGGGAGACCCTGTTAATATTGTTCTGACTAAATTCACTGGTCAACCACACATGGCAGAGCCCTACAAGCAGTCAGAGACTTCATTCCCTTCCTTTCGTATTCTGACAGAATCCCATGTGCAGATATCAAAGTTAAATCTTTCTCACTTACAAGGGAACATAAAGGAGATAGCTGGTTTCTTACACTGGTAGGAGACACATGCAACCTTACATTTTAGAGAAAACTAAAAGAAGTGCCAAAGTTAAAGGAGATCATACCAGAGGATAAAAAAAGAAGTGTATTCAGTGTCCAAGAATTATGAATTCTAGCTACTAATGTTAATAATTGCATATGCCTTGCTTTTTCCTCCTGAAATTAAATTAAGATTATTTAATAAGCAGAGCAAGAAAATTACCCACTTAAGTATGCTTCAATACATATTGGGAAAAAGAACTGGAAAAACTATAATTGTCTCCTTCTGTAATTCTCCGTCCCAAGGCCTGTTCTGCCCAGACAGAAAATAAGGCATTATCACATGCCTCAGTGTTTGCATACAGCACATTCAAGTATTTGCTGCTATTTTAGACTGCCGGTGTTTAGGGATTCCATTTCTCAAAAGCAATTGTTTCCTTTAGTCTGTTGCATGAGTTGCTAGATGGTATTTCTAAGCATTTGAGCGGCAATTCAATAACTGACTGTGCATGTACTTCTGATAACCTAAATCCTGGAATTCTGTGACAGTAGACATTCAATTATGAGAAAATATTTCAGCAAAGGTCTGACTTGTGCTACTTTTGTGAAAGTAATTTTGCTTATTGTTTAGGGAAGTTTCAGAACAAAGGTATTATTGAATTAGGCCATGCTCTGGAGGACAACATGTCATTCTTGACCTATCTCACCTGCCCTTGGGGGAATCTGTTTAGAATAGGTCAGTCATGGTGGATATATATGTTGTATGCTTTAATCTTATATATTGAAAAAGTAACAGATGTTTCATATTATATCCAGAGCAGTCACTCACCATTGTAAAACTATCCAAGACATGGTTTTCTTCAATAGCCTACCAGTTAACAGGTTGTACAGGAACACAAGCAGCTCACTTACGTTCAGCTCTCAGCCTAGGAGAAGTGGTACATCACACCAGGAAACAGTTCTGACAGCTTCTACACCTCACTTAGATAACCTTCTGCAAACTCTTTCTGCATTTGAGCTTTGATTTGATTTTGGAAAGTCTAAATCTAGAGAAGGTTGAGACCAATAGAGGAAATCTATCTGCCAGCTAGGGAGCCTAAGACCAGCTAGTGTTTGTCTTCCTTTTGCTTTCAAATCTTGGGTTTTGGATAACTGCTTAGCATTAATATGAAAATAACAATACTATTAGTGATGCTACAAAAACTGGCTGGGCAATTCTTTGAGGAGCCATCACAACTTTTCAGCTGCTATCTCTTAGGATTACCCTTCTGCAGCACTTGGGACAGGATTGCAGGAATCCCATTGACATGGGCTTAACAGACTTTAGGAGATAACACGTACCATCTACCACTACCCAGAGACCACTAAAGAAATTGTAGTGAAGGTAAAACTCTCTCAGTTGCAGGCAATTCTCTGACTTTGCCACAGTGTCTTGTATTTAAATATACATTTTCATGACTAGAAATTTGGGGAGTGCCTTCACTGTATCAAGGCAATATTCAGGCCAAATATAATTTCTCTTCCTTTCTATGGAATGTTTGCACAGACCAGATACAAGAATCACTAGTCATGCATGTGTATTGAGTTACAAAAGAAATCATTGTTCAGAATTTTTTGCTGGAACACCCCATTTTCTATTACTGGGGCAGGACATTTGCAACCATGATTGTATCTGTTGTAAGGGCTTTTGGGAACTAATTTTCATTCTTCCTTTTTTTTACTCTGACACAGAATTCCATATGGTTGTATTTAGTATTTAAAAATAACAATTTTCCATTAATGTTAACACTTCTTATTTCAACACTTATGGAAAAACAAGGATATTAATTTTTCTTACTAAAATGGGATTTTTCCCTGCATTTTTTTTCCAAAACTATTAGTCAAAACATTTTCTTTCCATGAATTCTAATTCTTCTCTTTTGATCTCCTAAAATATGAGACAGAATTAAAAAAGGCTTCCAGAACACAAGAAAAGTTGACTTGAATTTGAGACTTTGGAGATTATTCTATATGCAGAGTTTAGAAGAGTCCTATCTCATCTCCAGTGTATTTTTGGACTGAGTTCTACTATTTAGAAACTCTAACAGCTGCGATAGCACAGAGAATAAGTGCAACCAACAGATTAACTCATTTGCAAATTATTTATTCAGTAAAGCAAGGTTTGAAAGGAGGAGGTGGAATGTAAGTCTGGAATTGTGACTCAGACTCGACTGCTTTCCTCAATTGCTCTTAGGAAGACACAATCACACTAATCTCTGACTCAGCATTAAGAAGAATTTGGCAATCTAGTCTTTAATAAAACATAAGGATTTTAATGTAACATTATCTCTAGATTCATAGTAAATAGTCGGTTGCATCTCAAACATGTTTGAGTATTGTAAGCCAAGATAAATCTGCTCGGACATCACACCTACACAAAGCAGGGGCCGTCCGTTACCAAACAAAGATTTCTCCCCATACACAGTGTGCCAGGAAAGCTTCCACTGACTCTTTTACTCTATACTGTGACAGCAGGCCTGAGGCCTGAATTAATTTTGCTTCATGATCAACTGTACTATTACCCTTCTGTGCTCAGCACAGCTCAGTAAACTACACAAATTCTGAATGGGCCTCCTGATAACTTTGGCTGCAGGAGGGAGATGAATGTCCAACACACCATGTAGCTCATTACCTCTTCACTGAAGAAGAATAGCAGTACTCCTTCTCTTAAAAGTATTCAAATGAAAAAGCAGGAAATAGGGTTCTACTTCGAGACTAATTATTACAGTCTAAGAAGAATAGCAAAAAGCTGCTCATCTAAGTTTTTTATTTCATGCCCAAAATCTTAGCAAGAAGCAAAATTCTCACTGGGTATTCTTTCCAGCTGAACTGCAGTTAAGACAGCTAAATCAGTAATGCAGTATAACATGGTTATATTAACGTGGTGAGGCAGAAAAGACCATCTGCAGCACCATGAATATGACTAAAATAGAGTGACAACAAAAAGCCTTTGACAGCATCTAATGCCAGAAATCCTTATGAATGGTATTTTTAAGAATTTCAATGTAATTGATAAAAAAGAGAATTACAGTATTAGTCTCACTTTAGATCCAATAAGCTTTCAAAATTGATTTATAAGCTGTTTTTTAGCTCAATTCTATGTGCATTTAAAAATAATATTTTTTTTTACATTCTTCACTAATATCAACTGTAAGCAGTTTTAGTATTCAAGTATACTTAGTAAAGTTAGAAGAAATACACACATTCCCAAGACGCACTCTGCTGAATATCACTGTGTAGACTGAAAACTGCACCTCTAGCTGCTGTTTTAAAGATACGTGACTGGTTTATGTAACAGAGATTTTTGTCTATTGTACTTTTGGGGGTATATGCCTAGAGTAAGAAATTCAATGCTAAATATTTGGAATTCAAAATTTTTCAAAAATTGTCAAGGACAAAAAAGTAGGGTGTTACATGGACTTATATTTTAAAGTAGGGAAGAAGAGGTGGAAATAAATCACCAGATTTCTAAATACTTGGATGTTAGCAGCAGAGTCTTACAGGTTCCTTATTTTAGAATACATTTTCAATTACTTGGATAAAAAAGGTGCCAACAATGAGGTGAGAATGTTTGCATATGTCAAAAAATTATTCAGACTATTACATGAGATTCACAGACTTATGCAAGGATGCTGAGTGGCTGAATAATGAAACAGCAAAAGAAATTTTTTACAGACATAATATTAGAGACTAAATTACCAATCAAAATCAAAATCTCTCAGCTGTTGTAAAAATATCTTAAATTAGCACAGTTAGAAAAATAATTCAAAAATGCAATGAAATATTGGGAATTAAAAGGAAGTGAACTAAGATCAAAACAAAAAGCCATTGTCACTGCATTGATCCCTAAGTCTGGGAGTAGCTCAGGCCATTGTCAAAAAGGATTACATTAGAAATAAAAAGTAAATGAGAAGAGTGAGAAGGATATTCAAAGGTACACAATTCAGTTACACAAGCATTCTTCAGCTTGCAGAAGAGGTATACAAAGAGCAATTCAGCAGATGTAAGAAAAACTGTAAACATATTGAGACTATATTGAGGTGGACTAATTATTAGCTCTTTTTTATAGAAACTAGCACCCTCCACAAGGCAACAAGTTTATAGCAAGTAAGGGGAAGTGCTTTTTCACAAACATATGCTAAAATTATGGAATTCTTTTCTATAGAATACTTTGCAGATCAAACTACAACAGTTTTTTAAAAAGCACTGAGACAAATTCAAAAAAGAGAGAGGAAGAAGTGTGCGAGGGGGTGGGGGACAGGGAGAGTGACAGCGGTTAGGTAGAAGCGTATCACCCTTCCGGGGGTCCCAACGACGTCTCGTTGCTTCCCACCATCCGGTCCCCTGGGTGATGAGGGTCCCTCGCCGCCGCCGCCACGCCGAAAAGTATAGAATCCAGTGGATTAATACACGTTTGGGGCAGGTGGGAACGCCCAGGTGCCACCTTTGTAGGGCAGTTTGACACTGTCCCTTGCGACACTGTCCCTTGCAACACTGTGGATCATGTGCAGTGCTCTGGTGCGGGGTCTGGAGACCCCTTTGGGGGGCCTTTGATGCGCCATGGCACCCCTCTGCTGTGGATAAGCTTTTCCCAGGGTGACGGGACCCCACAGCTGAGCTGGTCTGCACAGCAGAGGATGGGCGGTCACTGCGCCTCTGACCAGAGGTGTTTTTCGCTACACACCCAAAACCTCTCCTTCCCCCACCCTTGGTGCGAGGGTCTGTGCAGGTCCGGCAGCTGATAGCCCTGAGGCTGTGGTCTCCGCCCCGAAGGTGTTGGGCTTGTGCTCTGTGAATGTCCCCAGCACTGAGTAGCTACTTTATCTTATCTTCATCAGCGAGTGGTCTAGGGCCTCTGTCAGAGCCCCATTCAGCGTGTGGTAGTCTTTTCTGCAGCTTTTGTAATATAGCTTTTGTTAAAATAAGCGAAAGGTCCTTCATGAAAATGTTTAAGTCATAAACTATAATTTCAGTCTCTGAAAATCTGAAGCCCCTGTGCCTCCATCTGTGAGCTGTATTATACAAACCTTTACAATATTTGTTATTAAGTTTGGTTTTTTAGAAGGATATTCTGTAAATTTTACAATTCTTCCTCTATAGTTTCTTTATATGCACCATATTATACTCTTCCTCTCAGCTACTGGTATTTCTTACCATTACATAAAGTGTTCGTTTTCCACACGCTCAGGATAGTCTACTCTGCCATTCAACATACCAAGCCCAACTCAGCCCATCCCATGCAAATGTAAACAATAATTGCATTGAATAGGTGCAACTGAGGCTCGAGAGCTTTGTCTCTTTTCTTTCTTCCACTTTACTCCTTTACTTTCATTTTAAACTCATTAAAATTGTTTCATCTAATCATCACATGTAAGTATTGGAAAGGATTGTAGGAAAACTGATATACAGCTTATTTTTCTTTCCCAAGCAATTAGCACTGGTATCTTCCTGTTTAATCTGTAGCCAATAAATGCATATATCAGCAGTACATTTATAAACACGTGGAGTTCCACTAATAATAGAATCCACAAATATCTATTTCATGCTAACAACTACCAAGCAAAGTAGTTAGACGTGTTCCGGCAGTCTTTTATAGATACATAGATTTTTAATTTTGAAGGGACTATCTGAACCTCATAGCTTTTAAAATAGGCTGTAGAATTAATGCTGCTATTCCCATGCTAAGATCAAAAACTTAAGTCTGACTGAATTATAAAATCTTTTAATACCACAACTATAAAAACCTTTGAGTTATCTCATATTTGTATATTTTCATATTCCATTACTAAGCATTGTAATTTATTAGGGATAGCTATTATCACATACTGTAAGTGAAAAAAAGCTGCTTTTGATGACGGACACTAATGTGTAATATTTTCTTCTGTTTTTATGTATTCACATGTAGGCAGACTTTTTGGCTTCCGGCTACCTGGATTGAGACTTCTGACATACAGAAAGCAGTCTTTACCCCAGGAAGACCCCGATGCAGTGATAATCGATTCCTCTAAGCACAGCGATGACTCAGTGGCAATGAAGCACTTTAAATCACCTACAAAAGAAAGCTGTAGTCCTTCAGAAGTGGATGATACAAAAGCACTGATTCAACACAGTAAATGTTCACCTTTGGTTAATATATCTGGACCTCTTGACCACTCATCACCTAAGCAGCAATGGGACAGACTTTACCCTGACATGATACAGACAAGCAATCCACTAACTCATTCCAGATCAAAGGAAAGTATTTGTAGTATACGGAGAGCGTCTTCAGTACACGACATAGAAGGCTTTAATGTCCATCCCAAGAACATTTTTAGGGACCGTCACGCAAGTGAAGGTATGGTAGAAAGTCAATCATTAGTCTTTGATGTACTAAAAAAGGAATTATTCCAATTTTTCATCATAATAGTCATCACTTTGTAAACAAATCTAAATATAGTCAGCTAAATATAATGACTCAAAGGTGAATTGAAAATATTAAGGGTCCAAATATGCCAGGCTTATGTACACTAAATATTGTTTTTCATTTCCAAGGAGACTAATGGAATCAAGGTGTTGATCTTCTCTATAGGGATATAGCAAATGTTGGTGCCAGCATTCCTAAAGCATTAATATTAGCGTTTGGAGGGGGGGGCTGGGAGGGGGAATCAGGTGATTAAATTATAATTGCATGCACCAGTCTCTCCTATACTTACATATAATAGATTGTCTTTGATTGTATGAAATCCTACTTCAGAGACTGATAGGTTTCTTTTTCTTAAATCTGTAATGTGCAGATTGTACATTCACTGATACAACACTGAGACATGCTTTTTCTCTCATGCTGAAGAAAATATCCTCAGCAACTCCATTGACATGCTTTGTGTAATGAATAGTGAAATGGTGAAATGCTTAGTGTAAACTTCATTTAAGTGTGATTTTCTTCTTGTGCTAGTATATTCATGCAACCAGCAAAGTTACAATGTTTCCTCTCTTCATTTTCACTGTCTCTCCTAAATCCACGGATGTAGTCCATGATTTTTTCTTGAAGAGAGGGAGTTTCTTAAACTTGGGAAAGAGCTTAGCAAACAAAGGTTTGAAAGCCCTGGGAATTGAGAGGTCCTTTTGAAGAAACAATGCTCACAGCTACTGATGGTCTAATGATTTGCATTACACACCTTTATATTTAGGTCAGATGACAAGGAATGTATGCTAGTATTTTAAGATTCCAAAAACATATCTCATGGAAGACTGTGTATAGATTCTTAAATTAGCAGGAAAATTAATTTTCATTTTCAATGATGGCTTGTTTAGTTCTTATTCACTGACCACAAGTGTAAAATCCTTTTAAGTTCTGCCTTTTCGAAAGTTCACCTCAAGAACTCCTTGCTTCTACACATTTCCTAAAATATAAGTCTGAATGTTCCTCTGACACCCAGTTTGACTTGTAAATAGTAAAACTAATCATTCCTTCCAGTCAGTCTTCCTGTATTAAATAGTATATGTAAGTACTTTTTTCATTTCTGTTTCTTTTGGACCATAATTTTTTTTCAGTTCCAACAAACCTGAAAATTCAATGAAATCCATCATAAACCATACCATTTTGGTTAGTTCATGTTCACATTAAGCCAAGATTTCAAAATCAGGAGGCAAAAATCTCCAAGGTTGAAGTTTGGCATGTCCTTTGGACCTATTGCATAAGCTTTATCTTGGCTTAAAGTTCCCCATGTATTTAAATTCATCTTTCAAACAAAACATATTTTAAAATAATCTGCTTTTTCATTTCTATTTTCAGAACATTTTTCATTATAGTGCTTCCCAAATGGTCATTCTTCATCCAGTTATATATATATGAAAATGTGCAAAAATCAGTTTGAATATTAAGTGTCTTTGATTACAGTGGTAGAAAGCTGATGCATAAATCACCACATGATTTAATACTTGCTGAATGGAAGAGCAAAAATTTCTATCTTCATTTTATGGAAAAAGATTTTTCAATGTTTAGTACTAAGGAAAATAAATTTTACTATGAGGAGTCAATAATCCAATTGAATTCCTATGGCCTCTCACATGATATGATCATTTACAGTGTAAATAGACAAAACACTCTCACTCTGCTTTCACTCTGCATAAACCACAAAATAATAGAGAATCAGGCCCTAAGTTTATGTCATACATAGTCATTCTAGAAAAACTCAGCAGAAGAGAGCATGGGTCTCAGAAAGGCATTAGAATGAGTAACCATCCTTGATACCATCTGCTTACAATCATATTAGAACTGGGCACCTTATGCTGAAAAGATGTTTAAATTTATCCAGCAAGTCCTAATTGCCTTGTTCAACAGTGAGCCATAAAACCCTATTATCGCTACAAAATTATCCATGCAAGTTAGGCAACCAAGATTCAGCTTGAATTGTCTTCTCTGGGTTTGCGCATTCAGAACAGAGAGAATGCAAAGCTGTAAGTACAAGTAAAAGCAAACTACAGTCACAAAAGGCTAAACTATTACCAAAAGGAAATATAGGTTTTAATATATTTTCCCATTCCATTTTTATTCTGAGTTTAACCTACTCATTCAAAAACTGCTACTTTATCTGAAAATGCAAGTCAGGATTCAGTTTTTTCCTACCATTTCCAGTTCAAATAATGTTAATTGAATCAGTAAAGCAGAATTCTGAAAGAAGAGAATAATATTATTTAGCTTAATACTAACTACAGTAATTTACCCGCAGTCAAATTTTAAGATAATGCAATTGAGAGTAGAAATTATTTCATGTGTTAAATTAATTTATGTAGCCTTGCTGCCTATCACTCTAAAATTATCTTCACTGTGCCCATTATATGTCAAAAGATATTACAGTAAAAATTACAGGCTTTTCAATTCATCTGAGTGTGCTGGATCAAATTCCATTCTAAATTTGCCTATATGACAGCAAAAGCAACAGGGCAGGAACTGTGTCTTACACTCACTTACAAGAGTGTAAGCCTCAGTGAGTGTAAGCCAAGGCAGCCTCACCAGCAATCCAGATTTTGCAGGCAGGTACAATTTCACAGGGATTCTTCAGACATGTTATTGTCTTCAGAAAGTGGACTCAGCAAGATTGCTGCAGCCTTCTGAAACAGCAGCAGACTTTTGAGCCTAACTCAGCCTAATCTCCAGTACTGCTACAGATGCCTGGCACAGGAAGGCATTGGGCTGGGAGGAACTAAACACTTCCATAGCCCGGGTCCAGAGGGCCCAGCTCGCTGTGTTGTGGTCCCCAGCGCTTGGAAGCTGAGGGAAAGCCAGCGAGGCAGCAGGAGTGACAAGGCCCAGTACTACCTCCAATGCCACCCAGCAGGCCACGGCCTCTGTCCAGAGCAGGGCTGGCGCTCTCCACAGGGACAGGGCTGCTGTGGGACACTCAGGCCACAAACGCCTCATCCTCAGAGGTGGCATGCAGCCCAGCACTACACAGGTGGATGTCTGTGTGAGCCCAAAGCACCTTTGAAAGCTGGTAACCTGGTCACAGCAGGTACTGGCACCAGCAGCAAGGCCCCATTCCCTGCCAGCCCCACCTCACACTCCTCAGAGCCGCAGCGAGGCAGAGGCACCACATGAGGGGACGCTGGCTTGTGGATCATATAATTATCACATGAACAGGCATGGCGTCTACCTCTGCATCTGTGCGGCTTCTTTAATATAATAATAATAACAACAGCAATAATAATATTGTCCCTGGAAAGGTTTGATCTCATGAGAGGATTCAGGGCCACGTGTGCCTGTGAGGACAGAAAGCTTTGCCACTGTTTCCTTCCGGAAAAGCACCTAAGAGCTGAAGAAAGGTTTAAGGTATATCTTTCTCCAGCACTTACTCAGAAGGGCATTGCTTAGCTTGCTGCCATGTTCAAAGCTTTTCCTTACATGAGTCTGGGCAGGCATGGGGCCTGGGGGTCTGTGCTGCATCTCCTGTGCAGCCCCACACTCCACGCAGCCATCCTGCACTTCTGCTGTGTGTACCTCCCTTCTTTTAATTATGTGGGACTAATTACCTCTTCTTGGCACTTTTGTCCTCCAACCCACTGCCAGACTTGTGCAGAAACAATTTTATCACGTTTCTGTTCAGGCAAGTTAGCTAAAGCCAGTCCTATTGCCTGATGATCTACTCTAAAAACTTTTACACATTATCTCAGTTGTCAAAGTGACTTCATCTTCACTTAAAGTCTACACAATACAATCAAGGAGGTGCAACGATATCTCCATTCAAACCATGCACACTTTGAAACCGTATTTTTGCTTTTTCTGATGTGGATTTTAGTTGTCTTTTTTTCTCTTTTTCTTCACTTTTGTTATGCTGAAAACCAGACAATGGTCGCAATGTCAAAGGTAAAGTATGCATCTAGACTGTACCTTCCAGTGTTTCAATCAGCCACACTTTTTGGCATGTTACTTTGCCTGCTGTATGAAATGTTCAAATGCAACATTCTCATGTCAACCTTTCAAGGGCTAGGTGCATTACATAAATTATATTCGTTAAACATGTAGTTATTCCTGTAACTCTTGTCTCAAAGCACTCACTATGAATCACTGGAAAAAGTGAAGGCAGAGTTAAACAGCCTTTTGACTTAATTATCTGTTAATTCAAAAAAGGAAGGGAGGGAGGTAGAACATATTATAGTTACTTAACTCAGTGCTATTGTCCTTAAGCAGTCAAAACTTCTGTTGAAGCTACCAGGAGTGTTACCTGTAAAAGGATGTATGATTGTATGGGAACATTAGCAAATGGTCCATTGTACAAGGTGCTTAGTTTTCAGTTAACTCTCTCAAAAATTAAATAACTGATAATCGGGATCCTTGTGGAAGTATCTTCACTTATTCCTCTTTTGTCTCTTTAAAACTAGTTTCACGTTCCTGGATGGCAGGGGGTATGGTTTCAAGCTTCCTGTAGCATCAAAATGTGCATGCATGAACTTCATTGCCAATTTCATGTTTAAATAATATTTAGTGCAATTAAAAAACTGTTTCTTTTCACCAGCACTGAGCTACATCTTTTAGAAGCAATTTGAATATAAGCCATAAATTACTCCCTCCATTTCTGAAGATCACTTACTAAAGTGTTCAGTTTAATTGCCATATTTGTGTCTGTGGGAAAACTGGTTTGTGACTTCATGCATGACGCAAAAAGTGTGTGTACCTGGTAAAATCTCTCTAAACTGCATGCAGTGCATGACCTCGATTCTGTAAAGCAGTTTGTGGACTACAAAATCATTGCATTTGCTTCATGTGTATGTTGGCAAAATCTTGGGGAAAAACCATGCAGTTTCTGTGCTGTACAATAACTTTTATAAATTTATTTACTGCTGGTGAAAGATGATGAATTGGCATCTCAGGAGAGTGAAATAATTTCTCAATGCATTGTGTAAGCAAGGACAATGAAACCCTACCATACAAATGGGGAGCTCAAACTTAACCCGAAAGATTCTCCTTTTTTAGGCTAGGCAGAAGCCAGTCGTTCTCCCTGCTTATTCAATTCTCTGCCTTTCTGTTGAAACTGTCAATCGGGGTGCCAATTAGTGTCAATTGTGATTGTGATTGGTTATGTCCCTCTTTTTCTGCTTCCTGCTATGACAGTATAGCAATGGTCTACTAGCTGTCAATTGCTGTCAGCCTGGGCTGTACTTAAGCTAATACTGTCTTTCAATCAATTACCATTGTCAATGAGGTGCGTTATACCTTTCACCACTTTCTAAAGCAAATGAAGGTGGGGGAAAAGAAGCAAGGTTTTATTCTCATGTGCAATGAACATAAGCCTAATATCATGCTCTAGGGCATGAATATTAGGTAGCAAAAGAGAGAGTAATCCCCTTTGGAATGGAAGTGATAAAAGATGTAAATCCCAGAAACCAAAAGTCAATGCAAATTAAGCATCTATAAAGTTACTAGTAAAACAAAAACTTGCCTACTCTCTAATCACAGATTTGCCTAGGCTATCTTAGTTTCCTCTTACCTTTGAATTCCTAAGGTATCAAGAATCTTGTTCATCTGACAAATGATCCCAACTTGATATCCTGCTTATGTCTAAACCAATTCAATATTCAGAAACTATTGCTGCAGTTAATAGGGGAGCAGGGCTAAAAAACTGCAGTCTGACCATATGTACGTAGCACACACCAGCCAGATTAGTCACTGCACAGATTTGTGAGGAGATGGTGAGCCCTGATATATTTTGAACACTAATTTTTATTAGACACCTGTAGATGATGTGAAAGATGGATTCAGGTCCCACCTGGGCCAAAAGGCATTTAAGTATCACAGCCCCTTGGTGGTGTCCTCAGTACCAGGCTTTTTTACCATTCCTTGCAGGTGAAAAGTAGTGCTTTCTTCCTTTTTCTAATGAAGCCATTCCACAAAATATACAGTAGGAGAGAAAGAAGGACTGTTTTTCAGTTTATTGGTTAGAGAACTCATACACAAATTCTTTTTTGCACCCAAACTTTTAGTCTAGAGCATCTTGCCCTCCCTTATCATCTTAATTTCTTTTCTGCACAGTAGCAAAATTTGAAATGGAGTAATAGAGATTTTCTATCTCTGCCTCAGATTAACATAAAATTGTCATGAATTTAGGAGATAGAAAACATATATAAATCTTTATAAGCTTAGAAAGAAAATTAAATGTCTGCTTCTTCAGCAAGCATTTGAAACCAGGTGTGATGGAAAATCAACCTTCACTTAAAGAATTTTGCCAAAAAAAAGAATTTGTCACAGCCTAAAGCAGTTTTCCACAGCCATCCCCAGGCAGCTGGTTGCTTTGAATTTCATTCATCACACATTACAAATAAAATCAACTGTTCCACTGTCAACTTTGCAATTTACCCCATAGGCCTAATCCTATCCCATTGCCTGTTACTGAATCAACATACACATTCTTGTTTTCCTCCCAGGAAGACAAGAGAAAACCTTAAACAGCAGTAGATGAGAAAAGCATCACACTGTTGCCCTTAATAGAATTAAGATGCAATAATGTTCTCATGTGGATCTGAGAAAAACCTTTCAATCCCACACTTTGGGTGCATGGTTACTGACTGCAAGACCTGGATTTTTTCTTAAATCCCTAAGTGGATTTAGGTCTCACTGTCTAAACATCTTTATAGCTCTTTTTTCCCGTATTGTTCTCAAAAACAACTTTTCCTTGCAATGCATACTTTTGGCTTCCCAATGAACCTTATGATGACAGTACAAAACAAGTATTCTGATCACTTACATTGCTTTCTTTTTCAAACAATTCTGTCTAATAAGGAAAAGAATAATTATAAAGGATATGAACCTCATAAAGTATGCAAACTCCAGATTTTTATCATGATGCACTAAAATAGTATAAAAAGTTTACATATAATCTGTTAATACTCTACCTGTGAGTATGTCTATAGTTTCCAATATTTTTTTTTAACAACAATTGAACATATTTTGTGAGTCTACTCAATTTTCCAGGTTCTTTGAACTACGATGTGAGCATGAGCAAGGTAGGGATGTGGTAACAGAGCCTTTGCTAATTCCAGGCACTCTTATATAATCATGTGTCCTATTTCTGCTCTTCTAAACAAATGAGCATATAGTCTTTATATTCAGCCAGAATTATAATAAGAGCACACCAGCATTCCCAGTAACACAAAAATAAGTCAGGATAGATGCATTATGCAATTTGTAAACCATTGACTTAATAAAAAATATTGAAGGCTATATGTAAAGGAAATGTCATATTTATGGCCAATATTGGATTTTAATCTTATTAGCAATAGAGTTATTTTTAAATTTTAGGTAATTTTTATTATTAACAAGTAGTATACAAAAAAAATAGTTTTTAACCACCCTTTTAACATATCCCACCCAAACATTAATGATAATTTATTTCTCTGCATTTCTCAGATACTAAATGTGTATTCCGATTTTTCAGGGCCTTTTAATCATATCAAGTCAAGTCTGTTGGGATCCACATCGGATTCAAATCTCAACAAATACAGTACAATCAACAAAATTCCTCAACTCACACTGAACTTTTCAGATATCAAAAGTGAAAAAAAATCTTCATCTCCTCCTTCTTCGGAGAAAGCAATTATTGCACCTAAAGTGAAAGACCGAACGCACAATGTAACAGAGAAAGTTACACAGGTAAGGTAATACACATTATTTTAGTTAATTTTCCATTTTATTTTCAGAGTATTCAATAGATTGTTACTCTTTTAATGAGTGATTTGGCTGTCTCCAGAATAATTTGAAGGCTTTAAGACATTACTTAATCTACCATCAATTCAGTTGCTTATGAGGTAGCCTGCAACATTATATGATACTGCTAACAAACAAAACTTTTCAGCTCTCTATTTTTTAATGGAAAAGAAATATAGTATGTACCAGGTATCCCAAATAAGACCATTGATTTCAGTGATTCCTGTCATTCATAAATGTTAGTTTCATTCATCTTAATTTTTTCTCAGCATTATGAATTGCTGATTAGTGTAAGGCACAACATGATAACAAATGGTAGGTGATTGTGCCACTGTATCATAATTACATCTCATCATTTCTGTTCAAGTTCTTTGGCTTTTCATAATGCTCTTTCTTGTGGGCATCTTTTCCACATCTGTGCATCAAAAAGGCAGTCAAAATGAAAAGCAGATACCTTTGGACTGTATGTATGGTATATCTTGTGAACAAGGCATATAATTGAAACAAAACTGAAAATTATGTAAGATAGCATACTTCTTCACTCTAAGACAGATGCAGTGCCCTCTGAAAGCAACAGAACCTTTCAGCTAATTTCAGTATTATTACATTTGTGTTATAGTCTCATATGGAGAGTGACTGGGACAGGCTAGCAATGTGGAACATACTGGAAAAAAAATATTAAGAGATGACAGTATCCCAAGTAACTTTTATAGGGTTAGTAAACAGAGGGTTGGCCCTTAAATGCCCAGACAGACTGAAGAGGCAAGAAGTGCTTTGTAGTAGAATGCAGACAGATATTCCATAAGGAAGATCTTGCCAAGAGTAGCTTTTGACTTAGCATCATAGAATGATAGAATTTAAGATCATCAAATCCAACCATTAACCCACCACTGACAAGTCCACGACTAAAGTGTGTGCCCAAGTGCTGACATGTCTTCCATAGACTGGACTGCAGCTTCTCTGCATTGGTGCTATGCCAGATATTGTCCATACTCCTACTCCCTCTGACAGATATAAAAAGGAATGTATTGTACACCCTCCTAGAGAAATAGAGATAAAAGTTCTATCATTTCTATTTTGAGATCAGTTAGTGCCTAAAAAGTAATTGGATTTTTATCTTTCATGTATTTTGTCTTTAATAGCTAACTTGAATCTGCAACCATTGTCCCTTCTTCTCTGGTCAGTTTTGAAAGATATAATCTCTTCTGGACCCATTTTGATATGTTTTAAATTATTCATAGTAGTTATACATAGAAATCTTTTCATAGATAATATGGCAAAAAGTCAAGTTACATAAAAAAGATTAATTTTTATAAGTTATATAAGCATGAGGCAAGGTAGGTTTTGGGGGCTTTTTTTTCTTTGTTTTTGGTTTTTTTAATTCTGACTGGCTAATTAGTGCCAGAGTGCTCAGTTTCTATGTACTAGTGACAGTGTTGGGGGTGGAAGAGGGGCAGAAAATGTTCTAAAAATCTATGTTTATTCTCCAAATAATTTAGATTTTATGAAAAGTCCAATGGAAATGGCATGGATCAGCTAATCTTTCCAGGAAAATTGATACCAACTAAATTCAAAATTAAATTTGAAGTGCTCTATAAAACCTTTACACTTCACAAAAACCTTCCAATTTAATTTGACATTGGTTTATGTCCTTTTCTAGAATGATCTCAATCATTGTGCAGAGCACAATTTGCACAGCAAACTGTGATGCCATATCATTCATTATAATTGGAAATAGTTCCCTGCAAGCTGCTGCTTTTTTGTTATTACATTCACTTATCAATGTTTTCAGTTGCTACTGCATTCTAAACTCTAGAATTAGGCACAGGTAGAAACTCCTAGGAGGTATAAATAAATATAGGTCTATAGTATTACCATGGTCAAGGATCTAGTTAACTAGTGATTCATGAATTAGATTAGAAATAGATATTTAGAAGATTAAAGTGGCTAGTTTTAGTCCAGTTTATGTTTGTATTCCCACTGATTTAAATATATTTCATAAGAGTCAGCTCTTTGAAGCTTCTGCTGCATGTCTGGCTATAAATTTCTTTGTAAATCTTTTCCTAGGCCATAGATCCATTATGGATCTGCAGAATAGTGCAAAAGTAGGTTTGGAAGGTTTGAGCACAGCGTTGAGAAAAGAATATGGTGGAAATGTTAGATGAGGTGGTTAGGATGTGCTCTTGCTGGCACAGTCTCTGATAAGGAAATCTGTCAAACTGCATAAAAAATACACAGAGGGCAATATGACCTATTTAGTCTATGGGGCAATATCAATAAAAGAGCAAATGAGTATAAAAAAGCGATGGGAAGTTTAAAGGTCACCCTTAATCAGAGTTGTGACTTTCTGAAACAGTCTTCTAATAAAGGAAGTTAGGGCAGGAATTCTAAGTGTTGCTAGAAAGAGTCTGAGAAACGTCATGAAGGGATACATAACATGCTGTATTTTCTGGGATTGCAGGACTTGATGATATGACAGGCTTCTCCCAGCCACATATACCACTAAAACATACATCAATCCATCTCTCCCTCTGTAGCCCTTATTGTCTTTCTCCCTTTCCTCATTTTTTCTGAGAAACTGACCCTGCTGTTATAATCTGACAATTCCACCACTGTGGTCCTCACTGTGCAACTCAAAATATGGAGACATGGACCCTGGTATGCACCACACGAAAGTATCAGGGAGCTTCCCTGTTGGATCACAGCACCCTGGATTCTCTATCACATATCAGTAATACCAAACCAAGTGTCAGCATCACAGGATGCAACAAGTTCTTTCCAAAGACAACTGCTGTCTAACTTCTTTAATATCCACAAGCTGGAGAGGTAATTCAGGTCTTGAAGACAGCGAAAAAGGAAAGGATGGCACATAGCCACCTTCAGAGGGTAGAGGAAGAATAATGAATAAAGTAAATAAAAGAGTCATGGCCACTGTGTTTAGACTAAGTGATGCACTTTGAAAAAACATTTTAAAAGGACTAAGATACTTTAGCAGGAAGATTTTAGTGGAATAAATTAGAAAGTAGAATAAAGTTTAGAAAATAATTTCAGAAGAAACAGACGATGCTGTGGGACAGTGGTTTATACTTTGAGAGAAAAATCTGGGCTATAAATTCTACTGTAAGGAGCCTTCCAATACTGTTTTACTACTGAACAGGAGTGTTCAGGACATTATGTAGAGATGAGAATTGCCTTAAGATATAGCTGGTGGTGAAGTGCTGCACATGTGATGGTCCTGAATAAGTAGATTCCCTGATTGCTTTGCCTGGATTTTCACCTGGGGCTTCACTGATCATAACTCCTAGTGTAATGCCAAGAAGTATAACATCTTCTGGATATTTGTTTCTGCTTAACATTGACTTTTACTCAGAGAATTAGCCCAGTAGTAGCTGTCAGATAGCCCTGATTGATAAATTGGCATTGTTATATTCCAGTGCAGATATTTGTCACTAAATTAAATTTACATTTACAATCCACCTTAGAAAAAATTGGTTTTTAAAATGTTTTTCATTATAGTTTCCAGAGGTGTTAATGTCACTCTGTTCTAGAAGAATCTCAACTTACTTTTTTCCATTATTTCTTTTTTACAGTCTGTTCAGGGGGACAATGCAATTCCCTCACTCTTTTGTACTGACAGGTTCAGTTGGGGTCCTGACACTGATTGTTAGAAAGAGACAGGTCTTCCTAGAGGCACAAAAAGTAGACTTTTATTAAAGAAGGCAGTAGGGTAAAAGTCTGACATCTGTCCCTTAACATTTTATATGAAGTCATAAGGGGGACTTCTGGCCTTAAAATTGCAATGTGCAAAGACAGAACAGGAACTGATTTTATTTTTTGTTTAAATACTGATTTATTGTAAAACTTCTTACACATCCAGTTTCCAGTGATGCACAGCTGCAAAGTTGTGAACTCTGTTGTAAACAGATCCAAAAAGACTAGAATAGTGATTATCTGTGCTTATTTTTAAAGAAAAGAGAAAATTCCTGAACGCCCATAACTTAATACTATCGACAAATAACTGTTCCAGTTAATAAAAGTGTAAATTACTGTTCTCTTTATTGTGTTGCTTAAGAAAAACTATTTTGTTGCTTTTGATCACTAGTGTTTGGAGATCATTTATCTCCTTGAAATTCATCAGTCTGAAGGAACACAGCATGTGGTTGAAAGACCCAATATGTATCTGTTGTTCATGATTTGTCTCAATAATTGACTTACAGGAAGGTAAAGCTTGTAATAATACTTTTCAAAACAGTTGAATTATCCACCCACCTCTAGGAAATATATATATACTCAAACTGGTCATATGGCTGATGAAATGATAAATATATACCTTGACAGGCTACACAGAATATTGTGATCTGATTTGCAGACATGCTGAACACCCACAAATCTTCTGAAAATAGAGCTGCCAGTGAAGGGGGGAAGGGGGGGGTGTCATGTATGAAGTGATAGACCTTGTAGTTTCATTACATGTTTTTGTAATCTGGCCAGAGTCTATTTAGCTCCCCAAAAGATTAAGAAATAAGTAACAATATCCTCCCAAGGCCAATAAAGCTGTTGATATAAAAAGAACTATTACATGATCATGACTTCAAACTGACCTTCAGGTTTTCAGGCTAAAAGAAGACTAGCAGCATCTAGGACAGAGAGGGGCAATATAAGACCTAAAAATAAACTGAATTATTGATCTACACGTTTTCAGCAGTCTGATTCAGCTGACACACTATGCTGTTTATATCCTGCAATAACTCACATATGCACAGCATTTCAGGGCTGTTCATTTGCATTCTGCATAAAGCAGAAAATTCTGAATTAAGGGGAAACAATTTTGATGCCTTCCAATTACACAGCAAGATATACATATAGTAGTGAAATTAGGGGGTAAGCAGGGCCAACATTTCCTAGTTAAGGTATGGAAAGTTCAAATTTACTCTGAAGTGAGAATCTTCTTTTTCCTGCTATTTATCAATTGACATAGTTTATACAGGAATCATTCCTTTTCTTTACAATAATACTTTGCTCCCTCATGCAATAAAATTTCATCTTTTATTGTCATTATATAATTAGGCTTTGTAATTACTGTAGATGTAATTATAGAAATAGTATAAATATGTGTAATTTCATTGTCTTTTAGAAGGTGTGACACACTCTTTGAAACAAAGAAAAGCAAAGAAACCGTGGTGAAAACTAATAAAAATACCTCAGTCCCAGTGTGGCCGTTTAAACCTATGCAAAGGTGTCACTAGAACTGGAAAGTAGTATCTTTTGCACCACAGCAAATAGGTATTCCAAGTGCATGGGAGCAGGAATTAAAGCCCTCTGTTTTGATCAGTTTCAGAAAAAAACCATAGGATTTTCATTATAATTATTTGGTGTTGCACCAAGTAATAAAAATAAGATTCACAACAATTGTGAAAGATAAAATATTCCTTCCTTACAGTAGAGCCTCTTCTTTTTGTCACAGCTGAATAGGTTCAGGCATCTGAACTGCTGCAGTGTTTTAAGAAGATTTCACAACATATGGTAGAAATGGAGCAGTCAGAAAGCCCAGCTGCTTTGCAGCATGTAACCTGGATGCATGCTTAATTAGTCCATGTCCTTCCCCCAAGTTCTACTCTTCTGAACAGGGGATTACCTGATTTTGCTGAGTTGGGAAAAAGTATCCACTATCTTCTATGAATTACACTTTTGAGTAATCAATGTTTTGTCTGATCTCTTTGTTTTTACTGCCTTTATGCTCACATGGAATGATGCATATGTCCTTTGTTAATATTAGATCATTTACCAAAGCAATGTTCCTCTTCTGATGCTAAGAAGTGGGAGAAAATAGGCTTTCAGACTGCATTGTAATTTGTTCTGAAAATAATGAGTTGGGCATAAGAACTAATACTCTACAAAGCAAGTAAAGCTGATTGAAGCTAAGGTGCTGGCAGCATTTAGGCAAGCCTCACTTCTCTGGTCTAGTGCTATAAACACCCAAACTCCCACTTCATGGTGGATTGACCTTGGAAGTTTCTACACTTGGTAGGTTACTCTGCTGAAACCAACAGTTTTGACACCCACCAGAACAGTCTCACCATGAACTGCAAGTCAAGACCCACTAAGATCCGGAGAACTGTGAGAATCCTCTGATGCATTTGGCATGCACAGTCTGGAACAATAGCTTTCACACATGCAGTTATAGTTGCCTTAAAACAGCTATGAAAGAGGTCACAGTCCCTCTTTCACGTAACCTTAGAACGATGCAAAAATGAAGTGTGGAAGAGACCTCTAGAGGCCATCTAACCCAACCTCCTACGCAAACAGCACAACTTCAAAGTTAGATCAGAGTCCGGTGGTTACCATGTTAACTCAGGACACAGTTTCTGTCTTTAGGACAGCATAAGTATATATTTTCCCGAGACAGACAGCAATAGCAGCTGACGTGTGGAAAGAGGAAGGGAAGAGGGCAGAATGCTGTGGATCTCATGGGTCACAAAGAGCTGCTATTTTTCAAGAACACCACGCTGGTTCAGCTAAAATTCAGGACAACCTCTTAGAAAGAGGCAGTCCTGGATTGTAGTTCC
Organism: Pomatostomus ruficeps; assembly: GCA_013400735.1. Lineage (NCBI taxonomy): Eukaryota > Metazoa > Chordata > Aves > Passeriformes > Timaliidae > Pomatostomus > Pomatostomus ruficeps. The sequence goes on along the minus strand of VYZT01030401.1, from coordinate 519 downwards.
AGAGTATTTTGACTGTTACTCATCTTACGTAAATGACCATCTGTTAAAAAATCCACAAAAATAACCCTGGGCACTACGGACTCAGACTCAGGACTCCCTCCCTCGCTAAGTACCCTTACCCTCAAATGGTCTGGATTCTGAACCCTGCTCTAGTGCCAGGCACCTCACGTGTACATACTGTAGGACCAATGTTGGATCTAGCCACAAAATGCCATAACCTGGACAGGCAATGTTTAGCATTTACCTGAAATTATATATTTACACCTATGAAGAGTCATTTTCATTAGAAAAAAAAAAAAGGCAGATATGCTCAGCTAGCAATTTAAATTCTTTTCTCTTTTAATGCAATACTAGCTAGTATACAAACTGAAAAACTGGTGGGTAATCTAATGATTAATTTTTTTCAAGGAAATTTATACTCTCCCACACATCACTAAAGAGAGAAATAGATGAATAAACTAAATTTTAAAGAACAGAAAGTTCCCGCAATTTGCAGCTAGTATGATGATGATTATAATG
>VYZT01030378.1:0-18780 GCA_013400735.1 Pomatostomus ruficeps | reverse complement strand
TATATATATATATATAAATTTACTGAAACTTTGGTCTGTAATTCCCTGTCAATATCAGTGCACACTCCCATATTTATCCCAGCCCACAGTCTGATTTTTCCACTCTGTTCTTTTATAGAAACTTGTAACATAGAGAAACCTTTCTTCTCTTGCTCAGCTTCCCCCGATTTGGTTTGGCTCTCAGCCCCACTTCAAATGTACTCTCCTCATGAAGACAAAGATGTGGAAAGGACATTCAGAGGTCATCTAGTCCAAGGTGGGACCCAGTAAACAACATCACTGCTGGCATTCTTACAAATAAGGGTGATAGTGCATCCTCCCTCACAATCTGCTACGGCAGCTGGCTGTCCCTGAGACTGAGCTGCTTCCCAGGGCCTGTATTAGATTTGTAATGCTGCAAACCCAGTACCTAAAATTTTCGCTACACTAAGCAAGAAGAAAAAACTATTTATTTTTTCTTTTCAACATCTTTTCATATTTGAAGATTATTATCACATCTCCCCTGAGCCTTTTCTGTATTTTGAGAAAGCCTGTTTCCTTCAGAGTTGCCTGGCAGGCAGTACCTTTTAGTAAACCCTGCTGCTGTCTTGGTTTCAAAGACAGGTATTTGCTAAAGAAGGCAGAAGCCTCCTTTAGAATAGGAAAATGTAACCCCCTTCCCTCCGAATTGGTAAAATTTTGAGATCAAGGGGCTTTCAGGCAATGGTATGAGACAAGAGGNCACAGCCACAGCCAGCAGGGGCACTGGTGCTCCCATCGCGCAGGGAGAGTGCGATAACTCCCCTGAGAGGGGAAAGAGGGGCTCAGGGATCCAGAGTTTTCCTTCCCTTGAGACACTGGAGCGGATGGTGGAGAGTTGGTAGAAACATGCAGCTGAAGACAGAAGCCCACGGTGGAGGAAGATTCTTCCTGGAGCTCCAAGCAGTCTCTCTCCCTCTCCTCTCAGTGTCCAGGAGCGAAGAAAGTACTCTCCAGCTGTGCTTGGCTCTTTTTAACTAGTGCCAGTCCCCCAGTATCTCTTCCCCCCTCTGAGGGGAAAATCTCAGATATCAGGGAATCTTAGATAAGGGCTAGCTAGCCACACCCATCTCAGATCCAACTCTTTGTCTTTTCTTAATCATCCACCCATTATTGCCTCCCAGCAACTAATCACTCATCCATTATCACCCCCTAGCAACTAGAATGGGGAAAAATTCTAAGACAGAGAGACAAACAAAAAAGAGAAAAGGTATCCCAAACCCTGACAGCTGCTCACCTCCAAACTTGCCAGAAATCCATCTCAAGTACCTCAGATCAGCTATATTAACCCAACTACTTCTAGCCAGGGATAATCACGGGGGAAAGACTAATTCATGCTTTGCAGTTTGTACTCCTGTTTTTAAATTCCAGCAGGAAATCTAAGTTTTTCACAATAGCACACTCTTACTAATTTGTGTTCAGCTTCTGATCCACCTACCTGGGTTTTTCCTTAAGAAATCAGCACTACACCTCCTGTTCCATGTGTATTATTGGCAGTTCATAATTCTACCTCATATTAGTGCATACAGAACTGAATATAGCAGACATTTCTGGATGGAGGAGACCCTTCCAGGGATTCCAGTTCAGTAAGTGCATTTTTCTGTTAGATTGTAGATTAATGGCAACAAAAGTTGTGGTTTTCTATTTGTCTCTTTTTTGGCACCAGTCTATAGAATTTGCCTCCAAACCTGATTTCCCTAACTTCTTAATGAGAATGCCGCATGAGAATCAAAAGCTGTATTAGAGTCAAGATGTATCTTCTGCTTTCCTTCTCTCTGCAAAATCTGTTACCTTCTCATAGAAGAAAATTAGATTGATTTGACACAATTTGTACTTGGCAAATCCCTGTTGGCTATTGTTCATCTCACTTGTTATCTTCAAGGTGCTTACAGACTGTTTGATTATTTGTCTCAGTGGAGCTGGTTGGTCTGTAATTCTCTTTCTGTCTTTCTCTTGTTCTATCTCCTCTTTCCCTGTCTTTCTCTTTTCCTCTACTCCCCCATTGCCTTCTTATTTATTAAAATAGGCACTATATTTACCCTTTCTAGTACTTTGGATTCTCATACCTCTTCTCTCTGAGTTCCCAAAGAGAACAGAAAACAACTTGTTTTTCTAAGATGGTTTATAGGACTATTTGCAGTCTTTTCAAAATAATTAATACTGTGATGTAAGGACTCAGGGATACTCCAGTATTTCCTCTACCTTCTTACCCCAACCATTTCAGTTAACTAGATGTGAAGATTCATTTGCATGAAGCTGTCAAATCATTAACTGAAGGAGCTGAAGCTGCTTTTTTCTTGTTCTGCTGTTCCTGCTGCAAGGACAGTGACCTGGAAGAGAGGATGGGACTGACAGCAGAGGGATTGTTTTACGCTGTTCCTGCCACGCTCCTCTGAGTACAGGGAGCCCTCAGTATCATTAAACCAGTGCTGCACATTAGCAATTGACTGCAGCCAGAGCCGCAATGAAATGGAACAACACAAGACTCTCCTTGCCCTTCTGGTGACATCTGTGACTACAGTTTCCTCACACTTACTATGGAATCAGCTCTCCACTACATTTTCCACATGCTAGTAATGCATTTACAGATTTTTTTCTTTTTCCTCCTTGTGGTCTTTTCTGATTGCACCACACTTCACGGCTTGGCTTTTCTTATTTCATCTATACGTACTTACACTGTTCTTTTATCCTTGTCCCTGTTATACTGACCTAGTTTCAATTTCTTCCTGCTTCCTTTTTGTGTTTGAGGTTAATGAAGAGCAGAAGATTTAGTCAAGCTGATCTCTTGCATAAGAAGAGTTTGTGATTGTGATCTTAATAGTGTTTCTGTGAGGAACTGCCAAATTTCCTTTTTTCTTTAGCCTTGTTCCTCAGGAGAACTAACCTAATAATTCTCTGAGCTTTGCTCAGAAGCTTTTAACTCCATTTATTCTCCATTACTTTTATTTAAAACAATCTGTCGTGCTTCAGATGAGACAAATGGGACAGGCTGTCTAAATAAAAACAGTTAGATCAAGTTCATTAATAAAATTCAGCTGTTGCCTGTGGAATAACTCTTCAACCTAAGTTTCTTCAGGTAGGCTCTGATTATGAATTGTCAGAGTATGTTTCAAAAGTAAAATAAGAAATTGTAACTCCTGATGGCTGGATGTCTCAGTTTCACAAGAAGAATGTACAAATGCTAACTTTCCCTTTCAGCACACTTGGGAAAGTCACCACTACAAGAAAAAATATGAAAAGATTCCCTGCTACAGAAAACAGCTAATGCAACTCTGCTATTTATGTTCTACATTAAGAAATCACTCTACATTTTATTCTCTGAAATATGTGAATTTCTTTGAACTTTTATGCCTTCACAGCAGCTCTAAGGCTCTAAAGGAGATCACTTTTTAACATTAAGCACCATTATGCATCATGTAAGCTTCTTTGATGTAGGATGTAATTCCAAGTATCCATATGCAGACTCATAGCTTGCAGCAGTCAGCACTGCCACTTAGAAGTTATTATCATGGGGTTTACATTTCGAAAATTTCTTATAATCTTTGAAGTCTCTCTAGGGAAGTCACTCATGTTTCTCAATGAAAAGCTGAAATACTAACAATCTTCTGAAAATATTATATAGACAATTTCAGTATTTTAAATGACACTGATTACTTAAATATATTTCAAGTCCTAATATAAGAATTTTGAGTTTACAGTAGAAGGCTAATAGATTGTCCATAGCAATTAGTTGCTCAATGAGTAACTAATGTTTTTTATTACTGCTCTCAACCCATCCAAACTATAAGGAGGAGATAAAATGGGAAAAAAACAGTTACTGCTCAATATACGGTCAAGACCTACAGTCACTCATGAAAGGCTGTATAGCCACTCTTGCACACAGGTGAAGACCTTATTTATTCATCCATCAGCTTTAACAGCTGCTACAGTAAGTTGCAAATACCTAGTATATTAAAATCAAATTTTAGAAATTCATGATAAATTATTTAGGATTGAGAATACATTTTTGAGGTGAAAAAGAAAAAAAATTATCTGGCATTAGGACCAATCAAAAAGGAGATTAAACTGATTTCCTTTGGTCTGAACTCTGCTGGAAATCAAAATATTGCAACTGAGCATTCATGGGTGTTCTTGTAATTTTTTTCTAGCAAGATCAAGCCTTGAAGACTCAAGTTGGAAGTGTGGAGCATCAAGTATTTGAGAAAACTAATATGGGTAAACACTTGAATTAGTAAAAAGTGACTCTGTTACAAATATACTTTATTGTATAAGAGAGAACTTATCACTTTAATGAATATGTATTTCTCCAAATTTTGCACATGTAAATAATAATCAGAGATCTACTTTTTGTGAGATCTTTAAATTCTCTGTGAGACAAGCTATTGATCAAGGCAAACCTGAGGTCAATATTTTCTTCAAGGGGCAATAAATATCTCTGTTCACTAAAACATAGTTAACTAAACAGTTCTACCATAATAGGGCAATCAGTGGCTCTGGAAAACAAAGCTATTTCATGGTGTGTAGCACGGGTCAGGCTGAGTAGGCCGAGGAGCCAAAACGAGAGCCAAATAAAAGACCACACAGAGACAGCAAACGGAGAGGGCAAAAAGAGAGAGAGGGCAGAACCCTCTGACCTTTATTTATATGTTTTTACAAATCACCGTGGATTGGAGGTAGAAATCATTACCTCTCAATTCCATTGGTCAAAGCATCTATCTATCATATTTCTCCACCCAGGATAATGGAATGATAACAACACAGACAGTCAGCAAAACATAGATAGTTGTCAAGAAACCATGGCCATGTTTACAGCAGAATGTGCGAGAAAGTATCACAGCAAAGAGAAACACTGAGAAACTGCAAAACTCAGGACAACAATGGTGTGCTTTTTCCATTCAATTGTACTAACTTTTACAGATAAGGAACAAATAATTGTAATGAAAAGATAAAATATGGAGAATTTTGTTTGTGTGACACTAATGGACTTGCAAAATTGCATCTTAAAAAAATTTCCTTTTTCAAACAGATAAACTCTTATTGTACATTTACTTTTTTATATGTTCACAAGGGTATTTAAATCTCAAAACATGCATACCCAAATTAACTCTTAAAGATTTATAATAAAATAATCTCACTCAAATTCAGCTTTTCAAAACTGCAACATGTAGCGGGGTTGTCTAGACTTTCTCCATATTAATAAAGACAGCTATCTTTGGATGATGCCCTGCTCATCCCATGCTATTGTGAGTGCCTAAAGGAGTTGAAATTAATTGTGATCTGAAGACATTTCCATTTACTGACTACAGGGAGACTCTAAGCAATAGCATAACACTATCAAACTGCATTTTGTCTTCAGTATGAAAACTGACTTTAAAAGACCCTGTCCATCACTGTTCACTCCAGCCACACATTTATTTCCACCTAAAATTGCCAGAGCTATAGAGATAAGGACTGCTCTGGGCCAAACATAACTGTTCAATGGGTGAAAGAAGGTATTGCTAAGCCTTTTGAACAGGTATTACAGCTCCAATAGCAGCTATTCTGTCAATACAGAGACAGAGTTAGAAAGGAGTAGAATAACCTTAAGTTAGAGCCACAATTCGTTTTAACTAACTAATTTGTAAGAATGTATCTTTTAGTTGGCTAAAATGAAATTAAATTCACATTGTTGAGAGTACCCTTGTCATGGTTTAGGAATAGTGCCAATCCCAACTCAGTGCCCCCACTGAGGCTCTTCCAAACCAGATGCTGCTCCTTCCCCCCACCTGCCCTCCTCCTTCCTGCTCTGAGGGTGGAGTTGAGAACTGGAGGCACAAATGTGCAAATCATGGGTTGAGATAAGAACAATTTACTGGAAACAGAAATGAGATAAGAAAACTAACTGTAACTGCAACGATATTAATGACAAAAAGTACGAGACAAAGGAACAATTTACGTGGAAAAAGACGACAGACACTGACCAACTCTTCCCAACCATGCCCCGGTTTCTCCCACCAGAAGGGAAAGCCCTGCTTCTGGGAAGTGTCTTTCCCCCACCGCGGCAATGATGTAAGGTGGTATTGAATAACATTACAAACTTGGCCATGCCCCATCCCACTAATTTGGGCTAAAACCAGTACAATAGAGCATATAATTAAATAGCTTTCTAAAAAATATCTTCTGTTTTTAAACTAAAGATGGTAAAGTTAGCAGCATTTTAAAAATTGGTCAGAAATCCGTTGGTTTCTTTCCTTCCTTGGCACCTTTAATTTTTATGACTTTACACATATGTTGATGTAGCAACTTCAGAATTCTGTAAGATAAAAGCTAATATAATCAGCAGAACCAAAAGAAATGAAGAGCAGAAGCTTTTCAGTTACAGAGGAGGAGAGGAGAAGAGGACAGGGATCAAAGTGCAATAATTTTTATTGGATTAGCAAATAAATTATAATACAAAAGCTTTTTTAGAACTGACAATTGAAAGAGGAACTGCAGAAGTCTGTAAAGTTATAATTGGTTCATCAAATTAAATCAGATAGTAAAAAATTGAGTGTTGCAACCTCTTCTATAGACTGGGTCTTAAACAGCCGCTTTTTATAGGATTCATTTTCTGATGAGATGAGATTCATTTCAACTAACTTTAAATATCTACTTTGTAACATTGTACATCTGAGGTAGTGTCCCTAATATCCCTTTATCTCATTGATAAAAATGACAATTTAGAGTCCAATTAATTTGATTTATTATGGTTGCCTACTTTGACATGAGATTAATAACATGCGAGAATTATATTTTTTTATCCACAGATTAAAAAAAGTCTGTGGGAGAACAAGGTCAGATATTTATGTCTACATTGTGGAGCTCTGAGTTTGGATAAGTTCATTTACATGGTTCACAGAATATCTCATCTTCATAAACCTTATTTATTTCAGTTACTGGAATCACTTAGGTGAAAAATGTCTTGTCTAGAGGTAAATGATGTAATATCTGGAGGTAAATGGTAATAGCTGAAAGAAAAGGGTAAAAGGACATGAAAAGCTTTTGATCAAGTTTGTTGCTCACTTTTCAAGACAATTTTCTAAGAGGATTTAAAATATTTCTGCTCTTATTGAAAATTAATTGCAAACATTCTTTGTCAGTAAAAGTCTATGTATTTATTCACCAGTCTTCATTTCCTGGGTAAAGTGAACAGGCTCCATGTGTGAGGGAGGCAATCCTAGCAGAAAGTGTCGCAGTTTCAAAAGGCAGCGAGAACTACAAGATGACAATTGTGGGATGAAGTCTTCTTTTAGGTAATCTAAAGTAGTTGGAAAGAGCAGGCAAGGTTCCAGCACATCATCTTGTCAAACGGCTGCCTTTTTTGTTTGTGTTGTGCCGTCTCTGCTAGAGCTGGAGATAGCGAGCATATGATTGCTTTTAATTGCTTACACAGAGAAAACAACTGTGATCCCAGGGAAGCAGAACTTTCTTTGTGAATAATATTTTGGGCACCTTCATTTATGCATCTGGGAACTTGTGTATTTTTAAGGTGAACATTCGTGTGTCTTTTTTTCACACATTAAGCAGCTGTCTCTTCGAGCTTTGGAGTAAAACAGGTAAGTGTTAAATCAATTAGTGATTTAATAAGCATAATTCAGATGTCAGAATCACACAGATTTCAAAACTTCCTCATGCAATATGCTTTTTTAGACCTTGTGGCTTTTTCAGACAGTCCATGTACCCTATTGATATAAATGTCTACATGTCATGACAAAATGCTCTAGGAATTTTACATAATCATATTAAGAAACCACATGCATCCTCAGAAAATAAGAGAGTAGCTGCAATGAGCTATCAGAAGGAAGATTGTGTTGAGAGTTTCTCCATTTTTATCAAAGGTCATTGAGTTTTATTTGTTTTCTTTTATATATGTTTAATTCAGTTTCTTCACAAAGGAAAATTCCTGAGGTGTTTTTCCATGGAAACCAATGGGCCTTGGCTGCCTAGTTGCTGCACATATCAGTACTGCACAGAATTTAGTAGTGCCAGAATCAGTCCATAGGTTTTTGGCCCCTTGTGGATAGTCACAGAACAATTCATCTGATTCCTGCAGCTCCCAGTGACCTGTTTGGATTCTGGTCTCCTGATTACCTCATTAAAAATCTGTCCGAAGGCTGCTTCACCTCTTCAGTCACCACAATGGGTTCCTAGGTGCAATCTCACCATGCCACACTCCGATTCCTCTTAAGATGGTGAGGCCTTTCCCTTGTCTAGGGACCTGACTCTGTGCAGCCCTGAGAAGGAGACTCAGAGCAGAACTCTTTGAGCCAGTGGTAATTCTTAATTCAGACGACCGTTGTGGTGGTTACTTCCTTGGTGCTCTTAACTCTGAAATTCTAATTGGATCAGAATATTAACTTGAATGTGGTTCTACTTTTTTTACCAAGCTTTGGTATTTTTAGGACTGGTACATTGCTGTTGTAGCTTTACTCCATCTGTGTTTTATGTCTCAATTAAAGTGTACTTTTCCTGGAGTCTGGTATAAAGTGCCTTAAATTTTCTAGAACTCACATTAAAAAATAAGCTATTAACATTCACAGCAAAGGAAAACCAAGTTTTTTATTTCCCACTATCCAGTTAGAAAAAAGTCTAAATCAAGTTCAATATTCTTCCCTTTCTACTCAGATGCAATAGAATATTCCTTTCCATTTCTGTGCATACAGCATGAGTAAAGCTTTCTATTGAGTGTTTCAAGATCTTTAGTCACATGCAAGATATCTGGGCGAAATTTTTATTCTTTTTCATTTAATCGCAAAGTTAATAGAATTAATTTCCAGTAGAATGAACAGAACTCTGCTCTGTGTAAAATCACTTCTTCAATATCTGTGACTTCTCTGATTACTATCTAGTAATAATAAAAGGACTTGTCAATGCAAAACTAGCAGGAGCTCCCAGTCCCTAGAGCAATGATTCACAGATGGTGAGAGTGACTGGAAGTGGGCTTGAAAGAGAGGGAATGACTGAAAATAGTTCAGATACACTCAGAATATTATCAGGACAAAGCAAACATGCATTATCTAATTATCTGGAGACGGGAAGAAAAAAATAGTGTGCTCTGAACATTTGTTGATTTTATATATAAAGTTTAAATTCTGAAGGTACAAGAAAAAGAAGCATCTGTAAGAAAGGTTACTTAAAAAAATATTTCCATTGTGTTAAAATAGTCCATCACTATTTTAGAAAATAGGCTAGAAAACAAAGGGTTCTCGTAATTTCTGAGTCTCAAAGTAACATTTCCAGAGTAAAAAAAAAAATTCAGAGGAAATTTAGGGGTGGGTTCTCATGAAGCTTAAGTTTAGTTGAGTAGTAGGAGAAACATCTTGCAACTTTGATAAGAAAGACAATTTATTCTTTTTGAGTGGGACATAAAATCTTTCATCAAAATAACTAATTTCATGTGAAAAAAAATCCAAACAAAAACTTCAGCTGCTATTCTTGTAGGAAAATTTCAGACCAGGAATATTTGGTCTCCCTTAAAAAGACAGCAAATCAAGAGTTTCATAAAAGTAAATAAAGTAACAGTAGTGAAAATATATAGTTTATTCTGCAGATCAAATCATATTGGAAAAGTGAAATTAATTAGATGCATTTATTACATAGAATAAAAACCAGGTTACTCAATCTAGTGATTATCATTGCAAAAAGAATCAGGGAACCAAACATACTCAGCAGTTTGTTTGGAAATATGATTTATGATTCAAAGAGCATTCTGCTCTCATTCACCAGTGGAAATTTTTCTCCATGTCTGTAGCCTGTAGGAGCCATTATGTGGTGATATTTACCACACCTAGTATTTACTATGATGCTTAGAGTGGAAATTCTGGTAAATTTTTTAGGAGTGATAAACACAAAGTGCACCTGCTGTTCCTTCCTATACCTGACTTTCTAGACTTATGATACAGGCATAGAAAAGAAGAGACTGCTATGGTAGCAGGAGCTATTCTTAGCTAGTCAGCACTATCTGCAGAAACAGACTGATTCACTTTGATTGTCACTCAGCAGGACTTAAGGTGGAAGTCATATGTAAATAGATGGGCTAGAAATGGATGCCTGTATTCATTAATCTTTCATTAGATTCAATCTCAAAATTACCCAAAGGTTTTACAAGGACTTTTTAAACTCTAATTTGGCCCCTGGCCTTTAAACAAAATGAAAGCTATTGATTGATGTTCTGGTCAGGATGCAAATGAGCCCATCAGTTCCTGGATCAGGCTTTATTGGTTTAGATGCACTTTCATATATCTGAACAGGAAAGCTGCTTGGAGATGAAAATTTTTATAAAGCTTCATAGTAAGATTAATCTGGTGTTAAATTATCTAATTAAGTTTCAGTAAAATCAAAGACTTATCCTGTTATTTCCAGAAATTTATGAAAATTTACTTTGCTGTCTTTTAAAATGGGAAAAAGCACAGCACAGGCTTAAAGACAGAAAAATACACATTTTCCAAATTAAATTTTAAATACAAATTCTCTGTGTTCCCCAAGCCTGAAAAGCACAGATATCTGGATGTAGATCTTATATTAATATTCCTTATGGAATGATCCATACTCCAAAAGTGAATACTGCTGTGCCCTCTACCATAAGAGCAGGAAGTGTCTTCAAATTTGAAACAGCAGTACATTATCTAGACATTTTCTGTGTTGAAGTGTTAAAATTTTTTTTTCCTGGGAGAACTTAGTGGTCCTTTTTCTCTGCTCCATTTTAATAGCCTAGCAGTAAAAAGACCTCAGAAGTCAGACCTGTATTCTCAATTTCTTTCAGTATGAGTAAGTCTAACTCACCTTTTCTGGGGACTACTCAGCCACCAATCTCCAGAACAACCTCATCAGCAAATCCATTGCAGTGGATAGAGGAGTGTGAGAGAAACAAATAAGAGTGAGTTTTAGCTCCAGCTAAAAGAAGGAAAAGTCAAGTTACCTGATATTTATTTCTTGACATTGGACAGAAAGTGACAGGAATGGTCATAAACATGGCTATTACAACCTTTACATCTTTCATGTCATCTGAATATCCTGGACACCAAATGAGAGCTAGATAGCCCCTGGCTGAATGTTCTTTCTCACACTGGGACTCTCAGGATCTTGGCTGCACAGAGACTCAGCCAGGGAAGGGAAGCTGAGCTTAGGAGAACTCAGTATTGAAGGTCATACCTGGAAAAGCTGTTTCAGTAACCCTAAATTCAGATATTCACATCTTGAATGAATATACTAATACTTCAGATGGTAGTAGTAATCAGGACCATAACCACATTTCAGGTATCCTCAGTGACTTCCTTTGCACAGAACAGTTCAATTCAATTATGGGTAAGCTGAAGGTTGACTCAATATGTATGTCAACACGCTTTGAGAAATTATGTGAATTAGTGCTGTGCCTGCTGAAGAGAATCAGAGTGAGCAAGATTTTGGATGTGAGAAAACCATCTGCAGGGAGCAAGTACTGCTAGTACCTGCTGTAGGCACTGCCTGTGTTAGATCCACTGGTTTACTGACATGACACTCCAGAAGAGCCTGGTTCCTGTCAAAATTTACAACACTGGTCAAAGACATGGCTTTCAGCTCCAGCCAATGTTACCAGTAAGTCCTGCAAGAACATAATGAATCCATGAAATAAAAAAGGCATTGAATAAAATAGCAAGAAAGGCAAAGCTGAGGACATCCATAATGGACATTTTTAAGCAACAGACGTATCATTGGGTCAACTCTTGGCAGGTCAGACTCAACCATATTAAGCATCTGTAAAAGTCTATAACAGTTCCTGAACATATTATACCTCTGGTCCAAAAAAAAGGACATTTACCCTTGGCTGAAGGGCATTTTCACATGCCCATCTTACAGCGGGTACACACATTCCATTGATACCATTCAGCTTGCTCAAGCCTGGAACCCCAAGTGTTTCTTGTCCTTGTGTGTTGAGGACAGGTTCTGATTATTTAGGAGTCATAGACAAGCTAACAACAAGTGAATTTTTAAAATAATTATTCTAAAAGAAAGAAGAATGTGAATTTGAGGAAAGGCCCAGTAGGTAATACAAGAAATTCAACAAGGATAAATTCAAATCCCAGTCCCTGGGAAGGCAGAACCCTTTTCAATGCTACAGGCTGGGGAGTGGTGACTGGGGAGCACACCTACAAAAAACAGTCCTGGGGGCCCAAAGTGGGAAGCAAGATGAGTATGAAAAACAGTGACTTGGCAGAAAAAAGCTTCCCAGGCTATCTTAACAGCAGCAGAGCCAGTACACTGAGAAAAGGGATTATCCTCCTACTCAGCATTCTCTGGAGTATCATGTCCATCTTTGGGTCCCCCTATAAAAAACAGTGAGAAATTGAACCACATTCAGCATGAGACTGTGAAGATGTTGGGATGCTAGAGCATTTGTCCTGTGAAGACAGGCTGGGGAAGCTGGGCTTGTCCATACAGGAAAAGAGCTGGCTTTGGCCAGACCAAAGAGCAGACTCCAACTCCTAACAGGTCACCAGGACCACAGGGTGAGACATAGTGGGGCACGGCAGGAAGACAGAAGACCATGGGCACAGATTGAAGCAAGAGCTGTTCAGAGCAGATGGGAACTTTGTTCCCAGGAGGATGGTCCAACACTTGAAGAAGTTCAGCCTTGGAGATGCTGAGGACACCACTGGATAAAAACCTTCAGCATCTGTGTTTGACCTCAAGATAACCCTACTTTGAGCAGGAGCTTGGCTTAGAGACCTCCTGTGATCCCATCCAGACTGACCTATCTGTGATCCTAAAATCACAGAGGGAGAGAGGACAATTTGAAAAGAAAAGTGATCTTATAAGTGGTTTTACATTGTTATAAATGTAGAAAGCACAACTTTGCCTCTAATAATTAGTGCACAAGTTGGTGTACTGACCATCCCAAGGCCGTTGGGAGTGTCAGGTTTTATCCACAGTAATTTTTTTGCAAAATACCATACAGCTTGGAATATTTAAAGCTAATAAAGAGAGGGAAGAAAAAATGAGAAGGAATGCCAGACATATAAATTTTTTTACCTAAGGAAAAGTTAGTAATTTCTAATTATATTTCCATAGAAAAGTACTATCAATAACTTGCTACACTATCTGTGTCAAATTTGACATTTATCTGATAGACCACTTGGTTTTGTGTAAGAAAATAGACATTATTTCCCAGAGAAATATGAGTCTATTCTGACTAGTTTTAGGCAGCTTTCATTGTAAATGATGATATGTTTCCCAGAGCAGAAAGTAAAAATTAAATATAAAGGCTTTTGTATGTGAATAGCCTAGTTATCATTGGAAGACAACCCCAAATCAGACCAGGGAATAAAGAGCAACACATATTTTATCCAATGTAGTAGCTTGCCCCAGATTACTTTGGGTCAATGTTTTTATGTTTTTGCCTGAAAAACAGAATGTCTTATTTTTCAGAAGTCAGTTATTAAAAATAAAGTTAGCTGAAACAAGTCCGTGTTTTACAAGAACAGTTTTTATTGAAATTTCAGTTTTCCACTGAAAAATATCTGATTGAGAACTTCAAGTAATTATTTTAAACACCTGGTTGAGGCTTTGGGTCCTTCAAAAGCTCCAAGAATGTGGTACCTTACACGTAGGCAACAAAAAGTTCAGTGTGTTTTAATTTAGTTCTCAATTAATATATTTCTTTTAATCCATGCACATTCAGTTCAGTTAAAACCAGTATTTTCAAAACTAACAAAGAAACAAGAAAGGTGTTGCTGATTCAGTGCTTCAAATGAATTTTTGCTTGAAAATACTAAGAGAAAACTGTAGAGCTGGAGTAATATAAATCAGAACAATTATTCCTGCTGTTATTCCAAAAGCCACACTTAAAATCATTGTAATTTAGTAAAACCAAACACACACTAGAGGATACAGGGGAGCATAAAACACAATAATGGTTGATAGCATATTGCTGGTGATATTAAAATGATTGTATTAATCTATTTTCAATGCTGAAAATAAGGGAGTTCAAAAGAAACAAAAAAAAAGGTCAAAATTTGTGATATGCTAAGAATAAAATTGGACTTAAAGAACTCTATTTGTGTGTATTAAAATAACTAAGTAGAAAATAGCTTCATGATATGACACACTTTTTTTTTTTGGCCATAGATATATTTGCTATCCAGGGATCATTTGTCAATACTTTTGATCTCAGTAGGATCTTATTTAACAGACAACTTACCTGAAGTTAGATGGATTTGAAAATTTTTGTTGCATGAATTTAATTTTCTTTGGATGAAAAAATATTCTGCTGAGCAATTAAAAACATCAGAGTGGTGGTATGAGTCTGATCTGCTCTAAGTGCTGATGGGATACAAACTGCTGCCATGAACTTCAGAGAAGGAAAAAGCATCTACCCTAAAGAGACATCAACAATGTTTATGAGACTGTTTCCTTTACTCTTTAACCCTCAGGTCTTACTAAAACGAAAAATCACATCTAGGGGCACTGACTTTTGCTCATCATGGTCATCAGATTTCCTCAGACTGGGTGGCATAACCTGGTAGAGTTGGTCCCTGTCCTGTACCTGTCTTGTGGGTAGCTTTGGGTTGCATAGTTGTCAAGCTGGCATCCTTCCACGGTACTCAAAATTCATTTTGGCTCCTGGGTGTGTTTTTCTGTTAATCAGCTGCCAATCCATCATATAAATCTTTCCAGACTATTTTTTAAAAGTTTCCAGTCTAGCAAAGCAAGGCTCTATAGGCTGTTTCCAGACTTGCTGTCTTAGCTGTGTTGGCAGGATCCCAAGCTGTGGACACAGAGTAGGAGAAAGCCTGCTCACAAAAGGGAGACTGGGAAGAGGAGGGGAAAACTAGAGTCTGAGGTACCTATTACCACTGCAGCAGAAGGAGCTAAATTCAAAGAAGTTGCATTAACCTTGAAAATTGATAAGACCATGTGGAAACAAGATGGAGCAAAGGGTCTGAGATAGTCAGCAGCCAAGGAAGGGGTTTTCAAGCTGCTAGTTCACCCTTCCTTCTCAGTGAACTCCTAAGGAGAAGTGGTAATGCCACCATCTCCTTTAGCTGTGGATGCTAAGCCTTCCTTGGCAGGCAATTCAAGAGACACAAGCAAAAGGGAGCAAAGAGACCATGGCTTCCAGTGACAGAAATCTTAGCAATCTGTTGGACAGATATGTGAAATGCCTGTGCAAAATACACTGCTGAGACTGAAGCCATAAATTTTTGCTTAAATAACCCTATTTACAAGGTTGTTTTAGGTCTGTAAGAATGGCCATCCCAAAAAGTATAAGGTGGCAGACAGCTGCCACTCACCCTTGTATCTTTTGGACATCCTATTATTAACAGGTTAGTGTGGGTTTTTTGTTTTAATCTGTTTAAAGGAAATGGATTCCTGTCCTTTCAAGAATCAGAGGGCACACTCTCTCACACATACCTGCACATGCATGCGTACATCTGTTCCTTAGGAACAGAAACTGCATTGACTGCATATACAACAGAACATAAAACTTGGATAAGATAGACAAAGTCATATTCTGAATATGCCTCATAGGTCTAAATGTTAGCACAATCAGATTTGTTAGTTTTCATGTTCAGATAATAAAAATGATAATTTCAAACTTTCTGTAAAAAAGAATCACTTTAAAGCTAGGATAGAACATGCAATATTTCAGGCTTTAAATGGGCCTGAGGTGTGTGCAGTGGCATGTCAGGCAAGGGTAGGTGCAGAGAGATCACAGCAGGAAGTGTAACTCTGCCTTAGTGCACTTAAGAGTTTAGAGATGTGTCAAGAGATCTCTGTCCAGTTTAAACCAACCCACATTTACACCCATAAGGTCCGACATTTTTCTTGGGGAGGTCTTTGCATATGACCCTACAGTTACAGGTTTGGGTTTCTCTTTTACATAACTAAATCAAAGAAGACCCACCCCATGTTATGCTGTCAGGGTTTGGGTACTTTTTCTTCTTTTTTTTTTGTTTGTCTCCCTGTCTTAGGAATTTTTTCCCCATTCTTGTTGCTGGGAAGTGAGAATGGGTCGGTCATTAGTTGATGGGGGTGATAATGGGTGGGTGATTAGTTGCTGGGAGGCAATAATGGGTGGATGATTAAGGAAGACAAAGAGTTGGATCTGAGATGGGTGCAGCTAGCTAGCCATTATCTAAGATTCCCTGATATCTGAGATTTCCCCCTCAGAGGGGGGAAGAGATACTGGGGAACTGGCACTAGTTAAAAAGAGCCAAGCACAGCTGGAGAGTACTTTCTTCGGTCCTGGACACTGAGAGGAGAGAAGAGAGAGACTGCTTGGAGCTCCAGGAAGAATCTTCCTCCACCGTGGGCTTCTGTCTTCAGCTTCGTCTTCCTACCAACTCTCCACCATCCGCTCCAGTGTCTCGAGGGAAGGAAACTCGGGATCCCCGGGTCCCCCTTTCCCCTCTCAGGGGAGTCATCGCACCCTCCCTGCGCACTGGGAGCACCAGTGCCCCTGTCAGCTGTGGCTGTGACTGCACCAAAGGGGAATTGCCAACAGAGCGAGAAGAGACTGTCCGTGGGTTTGTCTGTTCTTACTTGTGGTGGTTACCATTGTTGTTGTTTATCTGTCCCATTATATACATATATATATAAAAAAATATATTACTAAAGGGCTGTTATTCTTCTTTTTCATACCATTGCCTGAAAGCCCCTTGATTTCAAAATTTTACCAATTTGGAGGGAAGGGGGTTACATTTTCCTATTCTAAAGGAGGCTTCTGCCTTCTTTAGCAAATACCTGTCTTTGAAACCAAGACATATGCTTAAAGCAAAAGTATGATATTCAATATTGCTAAAGGGAAAGTTGCACAGACTGGAAAGCTTTTCTAAATGAAGGAAAAGGAAGCCTCTTATAATCACATTTCACTTGTAACATGACAGCTGTATTCTCAGTGGTAGTGCATACCACTCATAGGATATCACTTAGTTGGGCAAATTAATGGGTTCAGCAGAATTCAAGATCTTTTCCCAACACACACTGAATATCCCTACTTCTTTCTGTAACAAATGTTTAGATATTTAATGTACAAATTATTTTGAAGTTTCTGTTGTTATTATTTGGCACACTTTTGGTAGCGCTCTATCTAAACAGACAGTGTGTGCTCTTCTAGCTACTCTCTAGGTAGCAGTGCAGTGTCTGTTTCATTTGACTGATCCTAACACAGCTGATTTTCATCTGCCACACCTGAGTAAACCTCAGCAGCAGTTGTTGTGTTCAGTCAGAGATGTCAGCTGGAAAGTAATCTTTTGATCTGTGACTGAAGCGGAACAAAGCACATCTCCTGTGTCCTGTGAGGAGTGGCTGAGGGAGGTGGGGGTGTTCAGCCTGGGGAAGAGGAGGCTCAGGGGAGACCTTATCTCTCTCTACAACTCCCTGAAAGGAGGGGGCAGCCTCATCTCCCAGGTACCAAGTGACAGGACAAGAGGACACAGCCTCAAGCTGCACCAGGGGAGGTTTAGGTTGGACATCAGGAAGAATTCTTCACAGAAGGGTTGATTACATATTGGAATGGGCTGCCCATGGAGGTTGTACAGTCACTGTCCCTGGAGGTGTTTAAGGAAAGACTAGATGTGTCACTCAGTGCCATGGTTTGTTTTCATGGTAGTGTTAGGTCATAGGTTGGACTTGATGATCTCAGAGGTCTTTTCCAACCTAACTGATTCAGTGATTCTGTGAAAAAATAAAACTTGGGTGTTGTCCTGAGTTTTGCAGTTCTACAATGTTTCTCTTTGCTGTAGTACTTTCTCATGCATGCTGTTGTAAACATAGCCATGTTTTTGCTAACTGTCCTTGTTGTTTTCATTCCATTCTCCTAGGCGGAGACATGTGATGGATTTTTCCTTTGACCAGTGTGATTGAGAGGTGGTAATTTCTACCTCCAATCCACGGTGATTTCTAAGAACATATAAATAAAGGTCAGAGGGTTCTGCCCTCTCTCTTTTGACTCTCTTTCGACTCTCTTTTGGCTCTCTCATTTGGCTCTCTTTTTTAGCTCCTTGGCCTGTTCGGCTACGTGTGTTTGTGTCCATACAGTGTGACATCAACAACTTGGGAGTGATTTTTTTTTTCTTTTTCTGAATATTCATAAAGGGATTGAGAAACTTCAATTTTATTTTTTTAATTACTTGAAAAATAGTCCAGAACTAATTCATCAGCATTCTGGAGTGAATATCAATATTCAAAATTTCTCTATTTTTGATTATTTACATAACTCACATGTTAATGTTTCTGTCGTGATGGATTGACCTGTATAATCAAGCATCAAAAATCAAAGTGTAGAAATGAATAGAAATAATAAATATGTTTCAGCAAACATTTTAGATTAAGTTTTTTTTTCAAATATGTCATTTTAGAAAGCTTGATACCTTTATTTTTATTTTTTTAAATGAGCATAAAAGGATGTAAACACACCTGAAGTGACATTTTCCTGACTCAGTATTTGAAGGATACAGAGAACACTCACAGAATTGATGATGCTGTGAATGACTCTGCCAGAAAAACACATTTCATTGTCTTCTCAAAAGCTATATCTATGTTTTGACACCAGCAAAACAACAAAGTTCCCTTTACAGTGGGCTAAATTCACAAAACAGAAACATGCCTTACAAATTGTTCTGCTTTTGGTTGGGATAGAGTTAATTTTGTTCCTAGTGGCTGGTACATGGCTGTGTTTTGGATTTTGAATGAGAATAATGGTAACACACTGATATTAATGTTTTGGCTGTTGCTGAGTAGCGCTGACCCTAAGTCAAGGACTTT
>VYZT01030366.1:0-43401 GCA_013400735.1 Pomatostomus ruficeps | reverse complement strand
GGTGGGCTTGGAAGTGTTGGGTTTAAGGTTCTACTTGATGATGTTAGGGGTCTTTTCCAACCTGACTGATTGCATGATTCTATAAAAATATGTAAGGCTTAAGATTCTAAGATTCATTCATACCCTAGAAGATTACTGTTATTTTTTGACTATGAAGTCAAACATCAGTTACATATTTAGTTACAGTTCTAAGTACACACCTTTGGATCAAAACTCACCATAAGGACTCTGTTTTAAGGATTGTGCTTAATTAGCTCGGTTTAAATTAAACAGACAAATTTAATCCACCTGAATTTTCCATTTACTGTAGGTCTGAGCTTCCTATTGACCACGAGATTTCAACTTCTCCACATATTTCTGAGGAAAAAAGGTAGTTTCTGGACTTATTAAGAATCTGCAAGGAAAAAACACACACCTAATCAGTTTTTTTCTTTTACTGAGAGCACCTCATGAACAAATTCTGGTGGAAAGTTTTAGTTGTCCATAATTTTCAATTTTAGATTAAATTCTGTATATGCTGTCCATTTTTAAGCTAGCCATAGCTTTACTAAATTCAACTAGAGGGATAAAGATGCATAAAGCAAGAAGTGAGAACATTGGATACAATGAAAACTTGGCAGGGGCAAGGAGGTTATACCCCCTCCTTGCATCCTATTAGCTATGTCAGTTTTCAACTTTGGACTTGTTATTACTGAATAGTTTAATTAATGTGTGTCTAAAGCTCTCACAGGAGCTTCCATCCCCTGTGCTCCCACCTGAAAGCATGTTTGCTTAGGGTCAGGACAAGAGGAAGGGACGGGGCACAATTGGATGTCCAGGTTCCCCATAAGTATCTTTGAAGGTCCTGTCTCCATAGAGCAATAAAACTGTTTATGGACTCCTATGAAAAGTAGGAACAAGATGTCTGTACTTGTTCCTTCAGTTCTTTACACCATTTAGGCTTTCCCACAGTAACCAGCATATTTTTGTTAATAATTTAATTATAACCTCCTCCTCATCCCCCCACTTATTAGAATATAAATTAAGGTATTATGAACCAACAGGAAAATAAACTTTTATTTTTGAATTGTTCAATACCTTTTTAATATATTCATCATATTCCTTTGCAGTTATCCAGTTCTTCACCAAACATTTGCAATGAAATATTGCAATTTGGGCTAATTATCTCCACATACAGGTTTTTTTTTTTTAGAAAGCTTCCAAGATGGTTAAAAGCTTGAAAAGAAAATAAAAGAGAAAAAGCCCAAACAGCAAAGTAAGCAGTAGAATTCTCTTTCTGTAATACTCTCAACATGAAATCTCACCCAAAATGTTTCTGAAGTACAGAGATTGGCACTGGACCAAGCTATACTGTTGTTATGTATCATGTGCTTACCAACAGACCACATATTTCTAAATTTGCTCTTAAATTGTCTACAACAGATGAATTGTAAAATGCTAAAGAATGACACATTAGCTCAGATCCTAGAAAGCATGGAACTAGGCTTTCCAGATCCAGACATATACCTCACACTCTTGATAATTTCTAAGCCACAGAATCATAGAATAATCTGAGTTGGAAGGGACCCACAAGGACCACCAAGTCCACCTGTTAGGTGAAATCCTACCCTGCACTTTCTAACTTGTGTATTTTCTTCCCCTTTTTTCCCCCCTCAGATATATCCTCTCCTGTAAGCCACTAGGCTATTCCTCCTGAGTTTCCCAAAAATTCCAAGTCTTGCTTGTAAGTCAATGTTTTCTAGAGGAAAAAAAGTGCCTACTCCTCTAAAAGCTTACCAAACAAGTGGAAAGCAGATGTGATTTCTCTAAGTCACTTTCCATTATCATTGATATGTACAAAGTTAAGTTATCTGCCTTTTGAAAGAGTAGATGTATGTGTTATCTAGAATCAGTGAGAAAACAAGTTTGGAAAGAAACGGGGTAAACATTAAATGCAAGACATTTAATTGCTAACAATGCCAAAAGTGTCAACCTCAACAAAATTAATTTATTCAAAATTAGTAGTTAAATATTCATTATTACTGCCTTATACTTACCACAACTAATTTACAATACTCTGCCACAGTTTGAGTGTAATACAATGTCACAGAAATATATGTCTAAAAGGGACTTCAAGAGTAATTAGTCCATGTTCCTGCCCCAAGAAGAGGTTGCTATACAATTTGCAAAAGAGGTTTTTCTAGCTCTCCATGGAAAACTTTTCAGTAATGAAGAGCCTGTCACCTACCCTAGCAATCTGTTCTAGCAATTCATTATGCTTGGCATAAAGTGGTTTTCCCAGTCATCAGACTTGAACCTTACACACTTTAAATTAAGTTCACTATGTTCTGGGTGTAGAGAATAGACTATTTTCTTCCTGTATGCAGAAATCCTTAATGTATTTGAAGATTTATACCTGTTCTCTCTCTCTTCTTCAGCTTCAATGACCATCAACAGATCCCTTTCCCAGAAGTGTAATGCCTGAGCACAGTACCCCACTAGAGGCTTCATGATGGCTGATTGAAGTGTGAGGTTTCACATCCTTGTGCCTTTCAGGACAACCACTCATTTGAACACTTACATACTAGCCTCTTTCTTAATAACATGACCTCACTTACTCATGTTTGACACATGACAGCTCTTAAATCATGTTTTGAAGAAAATAACTGTTTCTAATCGGTTATTTCCTATCTCACATTTTCATTATTCCTGTGTAAGAATAACGTGCTACAGCAGAAACATGCTCCAACTATCCAGGTTAACTATATGCTACACTGGATGGAGAGCCTGGACACACCTGCCATCCATGGATCCTCTGTGCCTTGTGCAGACAAGTGCAAAATACAGAATGTTAGAGAGCTGAAAATCTCCCAATTTCTTCGAATTACACTTTAGATCTAGCTTCAGCTATGGGTTAACTTCTGGAGGGAACCTGTAGCCAGAACGTCACTAAAGCAAGAATAGAATCATAGAACAGAGTTTGATTCCCAGCTGCAATACATATGTCAGTATTTCAGGGCATTCAATTCAAAAATAGCTTAGCCAAAGCTGCAATTTAAGCAATGCATGAAATTGTTTTCCTAATAACAAATGAACAGTTTCATATATATGGGCATTGACTTTGAACACAGATTCTAAACTAGAACAGTCATGAAATCCTACACAAAGAACTGAGGCAACACATCTGTCAGGATCCAGGGTTTTGGCTTTAAAATCAGTATAATCATCTTCAAACTCCCGTGATGTTAAAAAAGAAAAGGAGAAAAAAGTATAAAATGCATGTTTTTCCAATGGAAGGGAAATCTGATGGATGGCATATGGTAATGCTAAACACAAAGCTCACCTCTGTCCCTGAACACACTTCT
Source organism: Pomatostomus ruficeps (assembly GCA_013400735.1). Classification (NCBI taxonomy): domain Eukaryota; kingdom Metazoa; phylum Chordata; class Aves; order Passeriformes; family Timaliidae; genus Pomatostomus; species Pomatostomus ruficeps. The sequence goes on along the minus strand of VYZT01030366.1, from coordinate 40,057 downwards.
GAGATTTCTCAGTACTGTTTTAACCAACAGGCAATGATTGATACTATTGACAGGGATAGTTGTTTTGGGCTTTTTTAACAGAAACTGAGTTAGCAACTGAAGCATTTGCTGAGAAATACAGATTCATTTTAAATAACAGTTTAAGATATAATGCAAGTGTACCACTGCAAAATCAATACGTATATGTACTAGTGACACCTTTGTTTAAGAAGCTTAGTAAGAGGCATAGCCATCTACAGTGCCCCTTACTTTTATGCTGTTTCATCCTGTTAACACTCCTGTTAAATAAAGATCTTCTCAACAAGCTTTTACAAGGCCAAATTATCTCTATGTATTATCATTAAGATGGTTATTATGCACATTAGACTTCAGCTACTCAAATACTTGAAGTCAACTCACTAAGTAAACAGTATCTTTTGACTCTGAATCATTACATTTAACTAGGTTGTCTTAATCCACGGCTACCACATGTATCAGGCAACAGAACAAAGTAATTTCCTGTAGAGCACAGATGTACTCTATTAATACGCAAGGCAATTAACCATGTTCACAGATGAGGACTTCTGGAAAAATAATAGCAGAGCAGAAAATAGAGGTGCATATTAATACAAGCTCATGCTGGCTCTAGAGGGAGAGCTCCAGCACCTTCTGCTTTGTTCCATTAACAACACAGACAGCAACATGCAACATGTACATGTAAAGCTACACTTGTTACTTTGCTAAACAAGTTCAGCATTAATCATCTCTGAGATTTTTTTAATTTGCAGCTTGTCTGCATCTCTTTTCTGTTGCAGGCCACTTGAAAAATAAATAAACAAACAAATAGAAGGATCAGTAGCCAAGGTGGACATATAAATAAAATCCAGCATGTTTGGATAGGCATATCAAATTAACTTGTGTATTTAAGAATCTTCTTCCTTTCTAACTCCCTTCATCCCTCAACAAACATTTTGTTTGTCTGAGTTTTTTTAAAATACACAGTACAAACCCACTTATATATACATAAATCCTTTACAGGATGAACTACTGCACTTCTCCAAGGCGAATAAAGGAATTTAGATTTAGTTCTGTGACCAGATTAGAATATACTTGCTTTTAAGAATATATATATATATGTTTTACTCATCAAGAATCTATTTAAGACAGTAAGTCTGAGAAGCCCACATTTGTGCCCTGAAAGCTAAGCATCCTTTCATCTTCTTTGGGATCAGACCCCCCCAGTCACATCACAAACCAGACCATTGCTCTATTCTGGTTTTTGGGCAATTCCATTCACATTTTAACCACACACATACCTGTCTATCCAGAAGCATGTAAGGCTTTCTCCTGGAAATATGCGGACACTATTTATATATCATGCACTTAAGAGCATGAACCTTGAAGCTTCTGACAAATGTATTAGCTGTAAGATGACAGCTACTGTTTGATAGAGCTCCTGATTAGGATTTTAAAACCCAAAGGCAAATAGTTTCTGAAGAACCTGGAAAATAAATATTTTAGCAGTGACAGTAAAACCAGTGCAGTAATTGGTGTTTGGTATTTCACCTGTACTTCTGCTGTCAACACTAAGTCTGCATGTATGAGGAAGAGTGGCTTGAACTTGAAAACTAACACTCACTGCCTGTGCTTTACTTGGCAATAAACTGGAAAGTCAGCAAATTTACCTGGGAGAATGCTCCTTCAGAACTGTGCTAGAAAGGCTACTTTTGCCCTAAGTCAGTTAAGTTACTAAGGAAGCATTCATCACCTCAAAAATAGATCAGTTCAAACCCTCTCACAGTCTACATCTGACCAAACATGATAATTGCTCTACTCTATTACAGCTTGAAACTGTTCAAGCGTCTCACCAACATCTATGTTTATATGCTGATTATGCTGGGAATCCTCCAGAGATAAGGCAACACCAGGCAAACTACACCCTCAGAAGGTGGTGTACATCTCTGTTGTGGTTTTAGTAGTGAGGAGGAGGACACACAGCCAAGGATGGCTCAAAGCTTCCTGGTGCTTCAGAAGGAAGCAGTAGGTCACTGCCGCCTTTCACTTCTTCTTTCTGAGGAAGTTTTGTGCAGGGATCAGCAGGAATTTACTGTGAATCATAAGGGATTTTATCAGGAGCAAAGAAATTCAGAAGCACAGTAGAGCAAGTCCTGACCCTGAGAAATGGAAATCTTTGCTATGGATTTCAAAGCAGTATCAGGATTTTAGTCCAAAGGCATTAACAACTTTACAAGGCTTCTGCATGAACTAAGCATGTGCTGTTCATTTAGTTCAGATCTGGTTTATGATCATTCCTCTCTGTTTTTAATTACACAGATTAAGATATATATTTGCAAGAAAAATCTGTGCATGTACACAGAAAATATACTTCCTACTCCATCTAATGGAACAGTAAATCTCTATATTCTGCTAATTGTCTTCCTATAAGTATAATTGATATATATTTTATTACATTATTTTTATTTGTTATTTATTATTTTAACAACTTTAATATTTGGGTCTGTTTCCCAAAATTTGCCTGTTTAGATAACACCTTATCCAAAAAAAGCAATCCTCACATGCAGCAATCGCTCTTTAACACCCTGTCAAAATTGCCATACAGCAGATCCAAGCTCCCAGAGGCCAAAGCAAAGGTTATACCCCTGGGAAGGCTGAGCCCACCTTCTCATGGTCTGCACCTGGGCAAGCCCAGTAAGCTTGGGGGTACACAGGTGCCAGGAGCATGGGGAAATGGCAGGGACACAGCAGGGAGAACCCCTTTGTGCATCAGGATAGTGAAGAAGAGTCATCCCAGGGCACTGGTTCCATCTGCACCTGGAGCTGGGCACACACCTGTGGGGGCAGACCTGGCTCCACCACCCCCTTACTTCAGGGGGAATTTAATCAATATCTCCCTGATCCACAGAGCTGCAGGGCAGAAAGGAAGGAGCAGAGACAGAATCTGGCTGCCCTTCTGCCAGCTAGCCAGCAGGCAGCAAAGCCAACTACACAATATGATAGAGTACTTCTTTATTTGAATTTGTGTTAGAAGGGGATTAAATCCTTCAGAAAATCTAATTTTCCAAGTTCACAGATATTTATAGCCATGAATTACACCAAAAATTTGAAAATTACAAAAAGAGTGACTACAAAAATACAGTAATAAATATTCTGTTTTATGACAAAGACATACCATGACTTCTAGTGAGCATAGTGTTATGAATTATTTTAGCTTTTATTGCAAGACATTTCTATAAACCAACACTTTAAAAACATTCTCATCTTTTGAGTTGTATCAACTGATTTTGTATCTACACCAGAACTACATGTAAATTACATTCTAACACTCAGGGGAAAAAGCTTACAGAAGTGACAGTCCTGTATATTATATGTGAAAATTAACCTTTTTTTTTATTTTAAATTTTGAGCACTGGTGGTGGAGTATTTTGTTTCACTTTATCCAAATTGATTTTATTCACTTAAATATAATTTATCCACTCAAAATCTTTGGTGAGAGCCATCTGAATGTTTCTCTATATATGACACTTCTAAATAATTCACCTGATCAGGAAAAAGCATCCAAAAATCTATCATTAAGAAAATTAATTTCTGTTTTGAAGAAGAAATGGTAGACACTGTACCCAGCTGCCTTGGAAGCCTATCTCATGCCTAGTTCCATACAGCACTATAAAATTTGCAGTGTCACAACCTCCAGGTTTATACATACTTTTGAATAAACAAGGAAATAATAATACCTTGTGTACAGGGAGCAATACTAATATTTTACAGTAATCTGAAGGATTCCATAGTCTCTTTCTGAAGAGCTCTCCAGAAACTATTCAGTCATTCTGCTCACTTTAACTATGCCCCTTGAGTCCACCAAAATCCAGCTTTTTCCAGCTTTTGAAATTCCAACATAATAAGAAAATTTCCTAGGTCAAATGGATAAAAATTAATTAACCTCTACAAAAAAGTCAGTAACAAACCTATGTTTGAGATGGTTTTTGCCATTTGACCTTTTCCCTTCTGCTTTGGCAGAAGAAGCAGTTAAGTCTGTGATATCTTAAATAATTACTATGAAAGAAAAGGTGGAGGAGCAAAGCTTTCTCCTGGTTGAGTCACTTACAGGAATAAAACACAAGTGGAAATTAATTGTCCCATAGAGCATACACATTTAAGTCCATTTCAGTTTCAGCAGACTGAGTTTAAAAAGATCTAGATGAAAAAGAGAAAACACTCCTAAACACATACTTTCATGTATAAACACATGAAAGTTATCATTATTATGATAACAGAAAACGTTGCTATGAAAATTAAACTTACATCTTTCCCAGAGGAATAAAATTGAACGCACTTTAACCTCTTTTGTAACATGTGCCAAATTAATTTCTATGGTCTCTGATTTCACTAGAAAGAAGTAATTGTTTTATGCCCCAAAGGGATGAAAATAACTGTTTCCCTGTACGTTTAGAAATGAGCACCAGCTATTCTCCCTAGGAGCAAACCAGTCATGAGCTCTCCACACAGACCCCTGGTGGCTGCAGACCCCTCAGTTCAGTATTGCCTTCTACAAACTTCCCTCAGCTGTCCCCTCACCCCTGGCACAGGGCAGGACTCTCTGGGGACCCACCTGGTTACCAAGAACCCAGACTGCCAGCAAGAGCTGCTTCATGTGCAGGGGCCGTGTATGATGTCTCTGACGGGCACAAGCTGCCACGTTTGTAAAACTGCTGGCACAGGATGCCCTTCCCAAGTGCCTGCAGCTACCCCCAGCCAAAAGCACCTCAGTCTGTCTTTCTGATGACAGACAGCCAGGATCCAACACATTCACCCCAAATCCCTCTCACAGATCGCTCTGGTGGGCACTGTCAGACACTGTAAGTCTGGACTTCTTACTCTCAGATAGTATCTTAAGGGATGGGATGGTTGGAGCAGCACTGTCTGAATAACTGCAGAGCTAAAGTACCTAATTTTCCAGCTCAGAACCCAAAAGTGAGTCTCACACTTCTCAGAAGGTCCTGTGCCCAGAGAAGGGCCACAAAAATGGATAGAGGGATGGAGCACCTCTCCTCTGAGGAAAGGCTGTGAGAGCTGGGATTGTTCAGGCTGAAGAAGAGGAGGCTCTGAGGACACATTATTGCCCCTTTCAATACTTAGTGGGGGCTTATAAGAGAGATGGGGACAAACTTTTTAGCAGGGCTTGTTGCTATAGGACAAGGGATAAGAGTTTTAAACCAAAAAAGGGTAGGTTTAGACCAAATATTAGGAAGAAGTTCTTTTTAGATGAGGGTTGTGAGACACTGAAACACATTGCCCAAAGAAGTTGGGGATGCCCCAGAAACGCTCAAGGCCAGTTTGGATGAGCATTCTAGTAGGATTCTGTGATGAGCAGGGACATCTTCTAGCTGAAGATGTCCCTGCTCATCCCAGGGGAATGGGAATAGGTGTGGAATGGGAATAGGTGTGAAATGGGAATAGGGTGGAATTCCCTTTAAACTCAAACTATTCTATGATTTTGTAATTCTGATCAGCCACCCTACTACAACTGCTTCCAGTTTCAGTAAAGAATTAAAAAAAAAGGCCCCAGGAGCAGGAACCAAAAGCTATGGCTGCTTCCATCCTACACAGTTGACTAACCACCATATTAGACAAATATTCTGCACTTCTTTCCTGACCTCAGATTTTTCATTTTCCCTTGCTTATTGGCACAGATTTAAAAAGGGAGATGAAGGGTATTCTGTCTCATCCAAGGACTAGCCTAAAACAACATTTTTTCTAGCTATAAATAGATGACTCAAGTTCTTAGAGGCAGGTGCCATGCTTAGGATAAAGTTCTAGCGAGGGGCTGCATGTGGAGACCAGCACTTTAGAAAAGCAACTTTCAAAACCTTAAGAAGGGTTGGATTTAGGAAACACCTTTGCAATTTTTCATAATGCTATTACTAATCTGCTCCTTGCACAGCACGTGACATTCTCAACCTATTCAACACTCTTAGTTCTTCTCTATGCACTGTGATTTCATGTTCTGGATATTAGAAACCTGAGTCTTGCTGTCTGCATAACTGCGAATAGCGCATATTTCTCAGATAATGTATTTATCCAGCAGCATAGATAATAAGTAATACCTCAATCTTCAGGGAACATCTAGGGAATGCATCAAATCTGGAAAACAACATCTCAGATGTGAAATCCCATGGTTTAAATTCCTTGGCACAGGCGAAGTAACTCTCCAACATTTTTCTGTGATTAAAGAATAAATCCTTAAAGCTTTTTAAGGTAGTTTTAGCTGTTTTCACATGCTCCAATGTTTCTTCCATTTCTTCTTTGAAAAGATTTTTGGTGAAAGATACACTCTAAACTAGAATGTAAATGAACTGCAGAAAAAAAATCAAGAAGTTATTTTCAAAATGTAGTCTGACATCTGTCATAAAGTTACTTTTCAATTTATATATAAACACAAAACCCAGCATACATTATATTTTGAAATTGTTATCTCTAACTATTCTAGTTTTATAATTATCTTACAATACAATGCTCACTTTTGAGGTGCTCCCAAAGCATGCTCAACCTGTCCAGCTAGACTGACTCTTACGTACCACCTTCTGTGTAGTGAACATTCAGAAAATAACACAGTAAAGGGAGTTTCATCCTCTCAGTAAAAGTGATATTGGAAATTTATTCACCTGTTTGACACAACACTGCTGTAGCCTTTGGGTACTAAGTCTCCTTTAGCATATATTGTGCCAACAAATACAGAAATGGCAACATGAGTCCTCCTAGCTTTTATCAGTTACCAAATTAGCAGAAGAAGGCTTCCCCAACCCCAAATTCAAACCTAGCACACATGCATATGTGATGTATAATTCTCCTATTTCCTGACCAACAAAAATGCTCCAGAATAGTGAACCCTACAGAATATCTTTGCTTGCCAAAATATAAAAGTGCTCACGCTCCCAGCAGTACACTTGGTTTCAGTGGAAGCATGGGGAAGGCTTGTTGACAACAGAAAATGCCTCAAGGCAGGTCATTCGCAGTTTGTTTGCAAAGCCCATATTTTCTTGGCTTGCGCAGCTCTCACCAGCTTTTTTCAATTCACAAAAGGAAATACCTACCAAGAAATGTGATAAGAAAAGAGGCAGCAAACTTATAGCAACAAAAGGGGGTATGGAGCAGCAACCCAGCCTGAAAAGGTTATGTGGCTCCAGGAGAATTTTGTTTCACTAGACAAGAAGCATATTGCATTCCTAAATACACAGTACGTGAATGGCATGGCTGATGACTATCTGATGACAATTTATCCATCTCAGCTTCAAATTTAATAATCTAAAACTGGTTGAAAGTATCTGTAACGTAATTTTGGTGTTTATTAGGCAGCTAAAAGACGCATTAAATCCATGTCTTTTTTAATGGTGACCTGTGTATCAACTAACATTTATTTATTAGGTACTTATGTGGTTTACAACCCTTACTTGAAGCTACCTGAGCAATAGGTAGGTTGCAACTAAGACTCACACAGGCATCCTGTAGAACTGAGAGTGGCTCCATATCAGGCAGATGGTGTGAGATAAAGGTTGGGTTAAATTATGGATCTTTGGGAGTTTCATCTTCCGAAAGAGCTGAATGTATTTTTCCAGTGGTCTCAGATAAAGATCAACATCTTGGGTTTTTACAAGTGCTGTAAAAATCTAAAAGGGAAAAACACTATGTCTTACAAGAAGATAATTTCCAAGCTAACCAAGACTTAATGAGGAATGATAGGTAATTATTTATTTGCAAAAGAAAGATATGCAGGTTTTAGTGACATGTTACAGCCAAAGATTGCTCATGAAATTGCACAAAGGCTCATGAAGTGGCTATGGTGGTTTCCATTTCACTTCTGGTAGCCAAGGACACTTAACACCTTTTTAGGATGTCTGTAGTTCCTCTGAATGATGCCAACAAGACTAAGGAGAAACAAGAATCACCGCAGATGCCTAGGTCATGGAAATGTAAAATTTCTACCTTGAATGAAAGGGAAATGAGTCTGAAGTCTGCAACCATTTTAAACAGGGTGTATGTTGGACAGGCCAGGTCTGGTCACAAGGGGTCTAATTACATATCAGTTAATACTCCTGATCAACCTGGCACCAAGTACATCCTGACATTCTGAAAAAGAGCTGTGTTCAAACCTCTGGGGTTATGTTCAGTGGCTTGACCTTTTTCATTAAAGGGGAAAAGGACTCCAGGTTTTCTTCAAGCTGGAAGTTTAACAAACACTGAGAATTTATTCTCACAGTTTGTAGAAGTTTCTGCTGTTTTGCCCTTCAGCAGAAAGCACAACACACCTGCTCTGGGCTCCTGCTGTCACAGGAGGACAGGACTCACATAAGCAGTTTGTTTTGGTCTCTGTTGAACATAGGCCTGTTCTTTTCCTGCTCAAAACTTTTGTTAAAATGAGAGATGTAGAGAAATGTCAGCCTGTACAGGTGGCAAGGTCCTGGTGAAAAATGCTTTCTTTCCATCACCTGGTAGGTATTCCACACATCTCTGGCCTCAAAACTTAAGAAGAGACCTGAAATTTTTGCACTCTGTCACTGTAGACTATTGGCCAATTAAATACACCTGATGAAACATAGAAGTTTCAATTCTTTCTTCTAGTCATACCCCAACACAAAAAGTGTTTCACTATATTTCAATTCACTAATACAAAATTATGACCTCCATCAACAAATCAAAATTTTAACACTGATTTTTAATAAATAAATAAATTTATAAACATGTGACTATTTAAGGTTTTATTACAAACCTTTTTCAGTGATCTTTAACCATAAGTAAAATAGGTACAAAAATATTTGTAAGTGTAAGCTTTTTGCAGAACTAGTGTCTTCTAAACTGAATAATAATATAGAAGAAGCTGGGATTTTATATTTCATGAAAGTTTAATTTTATATAAAAAGTATTATATTAGCTAGTTATTTCTTTATTGCTACCTGCCTTATTTAATTTCTTTTAGCAGTAGAATTTATCTACCTACAAATTTACTACCTCTAAAGTATCAAAAATTATGCTGAAAAAAGTGCACATAATCAATTTTGCTGCTTCTCTCTCACCTATTTTTATGACAGGAAAAGTATCCACATAAAGTTTAAAACAAACAAACAAACAAACAAACAATGAGCTATCTCAGCACACAAAAAGCTCCTGCAGCTCTTATATAAATTAACACCATGACTTACATTGTCATGTTAAGACAAATTATGGTTTACTTTGTTACACAAACACACATAAACACAAAGCATATATATCATTCATTCTACTCTTACCAACTTTCACTTCTTTGGAAATGTCCTGAAAACCAGGATAACAGCTGCTTTCTTTGCCTTTTAAGATCTTATTTGATCCAGCTGACACTGAAGCTATAATTTCACAAAGGAGGAAGAAAACAGTTAAAGATCATGGTTGTCTGTCAAAAAAATAGAACTTAGAAGTACACTCAGAGAATTAATGAATAAATATGTCTCAAACCTGCTAGCAAATAAAGACTGATACATGCTGGCTGAAATCCTTGGAAAGGCCAAAAAGTGGGGAAGGAACTGGACTCTTCACAATACTCACTCACCAGGCATCACAATATCACAACACTGAATAACAAGCATGGAACAAGGAGAGGTTTAAACACAGCTCCCAACAACATTTTGCATTTTGAAAGTGAGCAACCTTGCCGATATTTTTCAATTAAAAAGCTATTTCACTTGTAACAAGCTAAGATTATTATAATTAATCAACAGTATCTGATTAATAGCCAAATTTGGCAACAAATTCCTGAATATAAACTTTGTTCTCAAACCCGTTTTCTCCAATGTGACAAATATCATGGGAAGAAATTCAGAAGAGATGGACAAGATCAGCAGAATCCCTTACAGCTATTTAACCCCTTGACATTAACTTCGACTTCCTCTAATGTTTAACTCAGTTTTTCTGTGGTAATTTATGCAAAGTCTGATTACTTTGGGAAACCACTATAAATCATTTGCAAAAACAAAACAACAAAAAGTCTTTTTGGTGCCTCATTTTTCCAAGTGCATAGAGAAAGGCAATGAAGAAGAAAGTTCTCCCTGATGTTTGCAATAATACTGAAATCTCTTACGTGTTTATTTTTAAAGGAAGGATTGTCTTTTCTTGCTTTCCAGAAGTTCAGATCAGTTTGGAGGCCCGAATGAAGACCTTGCAGAAAAGGATCAGCAGAGTCCCTACTCACAGTGTCCTGAATCTGGTGCGACCACCATTGACTTAATTGCATGTAGCAGTGTCCTGGAATTAGGATCTTGTCTGAAAAATATAAAAACAGCCTCTGAATTTCAAAGTAAACACTGCCTTATGATAGTATACAGCTCTTCACCCCCCATTTCTATTTGCACTTTAAGGATGAACAACACTGAAGTTTGGAATTTAGTTCTGACTAGAATAAAATAAAATAAGAAAAAATCCTGAAGGTAGAGCTAAAAAGACTCTTTTTAAAGACACAGATCATATTTCAGAGGTATTTACTAATCAACACCATGCCCAAACACCCTCTCAAAAATTAGTGGCTGCAGATCTTTTGAATGGTTCTTTGCAGTTATTCCAGAAGTGAAAAATCTGCATTTTACTGTTTAATTTCCTAATGTTATATGTTAATTTGTTTTTCTGAATAAACATGAGAGTTAACATAAATATAAAATATTAAATAGATCTTATTTAATATATTTTATTACACTTTGCCAGTGTTTACAAAAAGAGAAACTGATGATACATGCAAAGCATTTTAATAAAATATTAATGGAGCATTAAGGCTTACATTCTGTTACACATCCTATTTTTTCCCCCATTCAGTCTTTTCACTTAAGACAATTTATCAGTTCTGCTTCAGTTTTAGCTGAGTTTTTAGTGCTTACACTATTCTGCCTGCCACTCCTGCTTCACTGTCATGACCCGGAGGAAGGAGCTGACCCTGGCCAGAGCCTTCAGATCATTTGTTATTGATGGGATTATAAATCTTCATTTATCCAGCAACAGATTATCAATCATCTCTGTACACAGTCAGCCACAAACCAAAATCAAGGCTTAGGTTTGCTTCAGCTGTGAGCTCTGTGGAGCACAGCTCGTATTATTGCTATCTCTACAGGTAAGAGATGCACACCTGAATGGTTAGTGACACTCTCATTTCTGATGCCATCCTTTGACATTGGTGTTAGTCTCGTCAAAAAAGATAAGATACCTTTTACGATATGAGTTCATTAAATGCTCAAGGCAACAGAGAAGTGCAATCTATTGAAAACACATTTAAAAGGTAATTCAATAGAATAACCCTATTTTGTACCCTGGAAACTTAGCTTCAACTGATTCCAAATTCTGATGACTCTGCCAATAGGTTAAGTCTTACCTTTGAAATTAGTAAACCCAAAATATAAATTCCTGAAAATGCATGTTTTAGTATGACAAAGCAATTACAGTTTAAAATATACTAATTTTACCAAAAATACTTTAAAACATCTTTCAATGCTGAACATCAAAATTGACAAGTAACCTTTGAGTTACAGAATTCAGGGAGATAAAACCTTGCTATGGACTCAGGTTTAGGGCCCCACGCAGCTAAAATTGTGCTGCTACATCCATGTGTCCCATTGATTTCCTTCTGTGCCAGTGATTTACAAACAAGAAACTGAAAAATAGCACAAAAGGAAGCAATAAGGACAATAGTGATACAAGTCTGCTTTTGCACAAGTAGTTACAAATTCATGGTGCAGTTTAGCTTCTTTTGACAGTGAAGACATGAACAGCACAAGAACAACTTCAGCATACACATAAGTGAGTAAAAATTGTAAAGCAACAGGCAAGCAAGTGGGCAAAAAAAAGCTGGAGAAGCTAGGATGAGAATCACAGTGCTTCTGTTTATCTGTTTTAACCAACATCCTTCTCCCAAGATCTAATTTATTAGGGTCTGATAGCATAACAAACAGTTTTTCCAGCACCTTGAAGCTCACACTCCATCCTAGCCTGGCCCTGAGCACCACCAGTGCAGCAGAATTCTGCTCCCCCAGCAGCCCTTCCTCCCCTCCTAAAAGCCTCCTGAGATCTGTCACGCTGGTCAGTTCCCATCTCATTCATGAGGACGGCATGCCTTACACTGCACGTGTGCTCCCTAGAGGCTCATAATGCAGACATTAATTTAACGAGTTAATTTGTTGTTTTACGAAGTAATTTATGCTCCCTTAACACAATAAACTCCTTAAACTTCATGGACATCGTAAATCTGATAGGGTTTATCAGATGGAAAAGAGGAGCAAAAATGTCATTGTGGGGGGTTATTTTTCTCTTTTTGAACACTAAAGCCATGTTATGAGATGTCACTGGAGTTGAGAGACTAGATTTAAATACCAAAGTTATAAATGAAACTCCTTCTGTATATACTGAATGAGCAGTAAATTCATGTCAAACCCTTTTATTTCTCTTTCAGTATCTCCTTTGCAAAAGGTTTTAAAATATTTTAAAATAAAATTTTAAGCACTTTGTGATGACAACTATTTTGTTGTTTTAGTTTGTTTTTTTTAATAACACAAACACTTGGAAATTGAAAGTTATGTGATACTTAAGATATAAACTTTAGCAGGCATTACTTCTAGGAAATTCTATGTTCTCTTTGCAGAATATGTTAGTTAAGTAAACAGCCACAATAGTGCCACAGATACCACTTGTGACAACAAAACCTTATATATTTGTTTCCCTAACATCAAACCAAGGAAAAAAATAATCCCATTCTCATTTGAGGCAGAAGCACCTAAGCCAGTTGAATGCCTGTATCAGTTTTCACAAAAATTAACTTCCTTAATAAACACGCATTTGGCAATGAACTGTGAACTTAGCTGTCAACTTCCTCTTCTCTTTATGTTAGTCATGATTTGCTCTCAGTCTTTTTCTTTTCCCTACTAATCTTTGGGAAAATAAACCCTTGACCTTTCCAAGCTGCCCAACAGTGGATTTCAGATGCATTCAGGTTGCTGTGCTTGAAATCTTTCTGCTTTGATGTTGATGGGAGTTTTGTCATGGGCTTCAATCAGGAAGAGATTTCTCTCTCAGCAGGGGAGGTGTGGTTCTACCCCTGCCCCTATTCATAACTGCTGCCTCTCAAGATCAAATTAAAAAGATAATGACCAGCCTGAAATCTGAACGCTGCTAACAAAGTACCAGCAGGCAAAAAGAATACTTTTCATCTTCCTGTCATTGCCATCGGTATTTATACACGGTATCTGTAGTACTGCAGCATAAATGGCGCACATTTATTCCCTCCTTGAAATTTCTTTTTCTCCCATAAAAATGCAGGCGTAATAGCTAAAAACTGTTCTGTGAAACCTGTTTGGCTTTCCTGGTTTTAAATTTGGATTTCCCCAAGTCTGAGCTATGGACATGAACCACTACATTCCTCTCCCTCCAACCAAAATTTGGACATGCATCTGTACATCAGAAAAATTTCCACAGAACGAGAGTATTTACATTTAAAAACATGTTATTTTGATGAGCCAAAGTTTCTCAAAATTTTGGAAAAGGGACCCAAACAGTCAAGATCAGGACCATAGGCATGACTCGGGACCTGGAAAGAACAGTACAGAACCCTTAATCCCTAATGTTGCCTTTTTGTACCAAGTGTAAACACACTGTTGCTATAAGGCAGAGTTTCCAAAGCAATTTCAAGTGAAATTTTATTGCAAAGGTAGGAGTCTGGTCTGGATTGCAGTCTCTCTCCTTTCTCTTCAAAGTGTTCATTTGGACTCAATTGAAAAGCTGAAAAATAAATACTTCATGTCAGTCCTAGAACATTTACAACACCTAAAATACTTCTAACATTTTGTACCTATCTCTAATTCTAAGTGTCTACTACATATTTTTAATAAAGCAAGAGGTTTCTAAAGAGTTTTATGACATGTACACTAAAAGAAGGTGCTTTTCTTTAAGAAAATCTTAGGCAAGTAATTGTTTTTGTAGTTTAATCCTAATAACTCTTACATGACACATTGTGAAATCTTGTATACAAATCTCTTATGATTTACATTTCAGAAGCAGTGCAGTTTTAGGAAGACTGGTGCAAAAATTAAATATTCCTTCTCTGATTACTTTCTTACGAACTTTCCTCCTTTATGAGCTGTAAAAGTCTTTAATCATGTAACTTAATAAACTGCTTTTACATCATGTAGTCATCAGAGAGCTGATTCGAGGTGATGATTCCTCGTGTGCCCAGCTGCTGGCGCAGCAGCCCCACGGCGTTGCTCCTGAAGGAGAGGCCGTTAGTCATCACTGCCCACGAGGGAAGTGACTCATCCCTCACCTTTCGCAGTGACATACACTGGACAAGAAGTACATCACCTTGCATTGCACTGAGGGTGGCTCTGGAGACTTGAGCGTAGGGAAGAATATATCTTTCATGCAGTAAACAATTCAGATGACAGCAGTCACATGCATTATACAAAAGGCAACAAAAAGAAAGGAAGAGTGACATGCTACACAGAACTAAGCCTGCAGCAACAAGCCATTTCTGATGATTATATTAGAAGTGGGGATAGCTACTTCTTTTAAGAAGCACTTTCATAAGAGTTATTTTGCATCGGTTGTCTCCGGTGCCAGTTAAAATATCTTTCTCTTTTTAATTTTTTTCCACTTTTTTTTTGCTTTATTACAAGTATTTAAATATAAAAAGCTCTTCTATGAAGGCCACTGCATGCTGGAGCAGTGTTTGAGACAGCTCCCCGAACTGAAGGTCCTTTCTGTTGTTCTCTATTCCAAGGCATTCCGTGGCATTCCTCACAGCCCAGATAGCTTTCTGTACCACCTCATGTGGCACCTGAATCAAGTGAGGTGAAAGTTATCAGTTTGATGACACCACTGTTGAATTTCTCTTCAGATTGACTAAAGATGAGGAGAGCCTCAGCTGCCTATCAGAGCTCTCCAACAACTGATGCATGATAGAAGTCAGAATTTCAGCATATTTTGTCTGGACAGAGTGGAGAAAACGTGATATGTAAATAGGCAAGCTGCAAATCCTAAGGATGTTTTCCAGAATACCTATACTATGCAAACACACATATATTCCTTGTTCTTCCTCCTAAACTTGTTTTCCAGCTTCCCTATGGATATTCACTGACCTTTTCCAAGCCTCTGGGCTTGGAAATATGATCATAGACATCATCTTTTGAAAACCATCCCTGGGTATGCCATACCAACTTTCATCAGTGCCATGTTTTAATATATATAATTGTATTTCATCATCTCAGCCCTGACAAAAATCAAAAATCCATATAGTCTTATTTTCTAGAAATTCTGATTGGTAGCTAACAGATATAGAATCAGGGTCCCCATTCCAGATACCAGTAAGTTGCATTTAGGTGATGAGACAAGACTCTCATAGACCTAACTCTGTTCGACTGTGTATACTTGACTCCTTAAGTTAGTGGGAACTAGAAGAATATTTCTGACAGCATAATTTCATCGTAAATTGTGTCTTCATGTCCAAAAATAAAATATCTCTTCAGAATCTTCTTTGCCAGGGCTCTGTATTTCCTGACTTGGCAGCTCTGCAAGTTACTGTGAATTTCTCTGCTTGCTCAGAAATACAGACCTGGAATTTTCATTGAAGCAAAATGCTTTTAACCTACCTGAAAAAGTTAAAAGCCATTACTGAGTACAGGCTAAACTGGGTGCAGTCTGGGACCATACCAACAAGAGGTTGGTTCACTCTGTCATGCCAGTAAGCATATACCCCATTAAGTGACTCCTAAAATGAGGTAGATATAAGGCAGAGGGCTAAGAGGGACAGAGTCAGCTCCCCAGCAGAGGAATAATCCCCTCAGAGAAGGTCAGCATACTCGTGGCATGGGTCAGCAACTGGAGGTAAGAAATAGCAGGAATCCTGGCCATAGCATAAGCGTAACTCCATCGGTAGAAGGACTGGAGGGAGAAGGGGAGCTGTGCTTTGCACAACTAAAGTGTTCACAGATTTTCCTGTTGGACACTGCAGTCATGAAAACAACACATTTGCCACAAAGATTTTAACTGGGACCAAGTTTTACACAGTTCTTGTATTTCCAGTTCTCAACACAGATGTCAGTACAGCAGAGAAATCAATGACCTTTGTCAAAGTAAATGGCACAGAGGATCTTCAAAACCATACACAGTGACGGGAGGAGAGATCAGGAAGATTGACACTGTAAAACATCAGCATTTCAACCTCTTGGTTTTTATCAGAGTTAAACTGTTCTTAAAATGTATCCAGCTTATTGGATACACAAGTGGAGTGGAGCCTCACAGTGATGCTAAGAAAAGGTGCACGAACAGTTAATTTCTGAGTCTGCTCTGCTGGTCAAACCAAGGCTGTGGAATCAGTCTGAGGTTTTGTCCAGCCCCTGTTCCCTCAAAAAACCAACTAAACAACTTTTTTGTTTCAGGCTGACACTAAACTCCATCGAGAGAAGACATTCTCACTGACTTGGTTGCTGGTCGCTTTTCAGGTTTTCAAAATAATAAACATTTCAGAACCGAAAATAAGCAACACCAACCCGCAGCATTTTCCCACTGTCCACCTGGGAGAGGGGGAAAGAGCACTCTCTGAAATTCCCTGCGGAAAGCTCCCCAGGGGCCGGCAGGAGGCACCCTCGGCGATCGCCGGCGCTGCCCGGCAGCTGCCTCCCGCGGGACCGCGGCGCCAGGGAAAGGGGCCCCGGCCGGGGAAAGGGGGCCCGGCCGGGGAAAGGGGGCTCGGGGCCGGCCCCGCTCACCTGCCGCTGCCCGGGCCGCCTGGGGAGCCGCGCTGGGGGCGCGGGACGCGGCTCAGCTGCCGCCGGACCAGACATTTATTCCCCCCACACACACACCCCTCGCCGCCCCGTCCCGTCCCGTTCCCCGCTCACCGCGTCCCGTGTCCCTGGGGATGGCCGTCCCCGGCCCCCTCCCGCTGCCGCATCCCGGCGGACGACTCAGCTCCGTCCGCTGGGGGAGCGGAGGCGGCCCGGTCTCTGCGCCCGGACGGCCCTGGGGGCGGGCGGCGGAGCCCGTACGGGAGGGCCCGGGGGCGGAGGGCACGGCAGCGCGGCGGGATTTGAGGGAACTCGTGAGCGTTTACAGCTCCGAGTCCCTGTGGAGCAGCACTGATACATCCTCCCCCGCGCCGCCGGGAACGCGTGAAATACGAATCCCTGTCTCAGCATCTCCCTCCGCAAATGTGTATAAAAGTGCCATGGATTAACTCTTTGTTGCCTGCCCGTACCTGCTCCCCAGCGTGCCCTGGGGATGCCAGGACAGCTTGTCCGGTGGCAGTTGTTAGACACAAACCAGATCACAAATGTCCGTCTCCCACTCGGGACTCCAGAGCGACCAATAGGACAGGTCCCGCCGGATCGCTCTCCCGCTTGCCGCGGGGACACGCAAGGAAAAGGGGCTCAGGGGAAGCGATGCGCCGACAGCGGTTTTATTTGGGCAGAGCTTTGTTAAACTTCAGGGCATGAGAGTAGTAACCACCTCTTCCACGGCAGTGTGAGGACAGCTGCTTCCTGAAGTTATACTCACTGCGCAACAAATATTACCTACTGGGACTTAAAACTGTTCCTTGACTTGCTTTTTGCAGAAAAAAGAAGAATAGGTCACTAGTGTTTGCCTTCCCAACTCCACAGCCTCTAAAGCTGCCTATCTGTATCTGTTGAAACACAAACGGAACACAGATATTTTCAGAATATATGTTTCCAACCCAGTGAAAGCAAAATATCTGTGGATGTCTGAGAAAAACACCCATTATGTCAGCTGCAAGGAAAGCCGGCTTGGTGGATGACAGGTTTCTCTCTGAGGTTTCTTCAGTTTGGCCCTTATGGGCTGCTCATGTCTCTACCAGCCCATGGTGGTCTGCCAAGCTGTGGAGCATCTCTGTAGACAGCCACTCATCCCAGAGAAAAGTTGATTTACTGCCATGTGACTAATGCAAAAACACCTTTACAAAATATGTGCAAGCTTTTGGCATGGGCATCTGGAGAGCTCTGTGATGGTGGAGTTTATTGAAGAAAACATCTAGGATGGAGCTACAAGTTGAGTGCTACTTCCAATGTACCCAACAAACCCAACAAAACTCTGACTGCACTGAGCCCTGCGCTGCTGCGTGTACAGCTCTCTCAGGAGCTGAGCACAAACAGTGAGGCAATGCCCAGCAAGCCACCATGTGTGCACCAGGCTGTTGCCCCACAGACCTTTGGAGATTACTTGCTTTGTGCAAAAAACTGTAGTGCTGCTTGATTAATTTTGCTCTCCTTATTTTGCAGCACAGGGGACATTATATTTCTTGGCCTGGTTTCTTTTCTGTGAGCACCTTTGTTCTTACATTCTAAGAGAAGGGGATTACTTTCCACTCTGCAGGGGTCAGCCAGAATTCAGCAGTGTTGCTAGGGCTTGGAGTTTGGCTCTCTTGCCAGTGCCATCAGTTTGCTTTTCATGCTTCACTTGGTCAACATTTAGCATGAAACCAACTTTCAGAGCACTTTCCACCTTTCTCATGAAATAGCAAGAAAAATCTTTTTTTCAACTTGCTCTTTGGAGACATTGATGTGTGCAATATAGGTCCTCACTGCCAAGCTTGAGCTACATTTCTTTCCTGGAATCACAGAGTGGAAGAGAAAACACCTGTCTTAGTGTAAGTACAGAGGTTTTTCCAGGCTTCACCACAGGTGAACCTGCATCTTGGATCACAGCCAGAGGAGTCTACAAACTTAAATGGGCACTGATGAAAAAAAATCATCTATCTATCTATCCATCCATCCATCCATCCATCCATCCATCTATTGAAGACAGATAATTTCCCCATGTCCTTGTAGTGAAATCAAATACAGCATGCTTTAAAGAAGGGTAAACAAGGATGAAAAATTCTAAAAGTTGACCCAAAGTCTCTCCCTGACTTCTGTAACCTCAGTGACTGATATAATTTGTCCTCAAGCTTTATTCGCCTTATTATTTTCTGATAATCCTTTTGTTTCTTTAAATCTTATCTGAAATATTCATCAGAAGGCCTTCTAGGAGTGCACTTCAGCAAGCGTATAGGTAAAAGCTTCAATGTAAATTTTGTAGTTAGCTGCTGTGGCTGAAGCACAATGAATAGACACATTCAACACAATTATATAGAGGGGATATTTGAATCTCTTAGTTGACCAGTCAGAAGGACAATTAACTGATGGTTAATGGACATATTCAACAGTAATTTGAAATAATAACAATAAATTTTGAGGGACATAAGGTGACAGTTGACTAGATATGTGAGAAAGATATTGATCTCTAAGATCTCAGTGAAGTAGTACAATAGCAGATTTTGTTCTCTGAAATGAGAAAGGTTGGCACCTTCAAAAGGTAATTTTCTGATCCTTAGTAAAAACTGCTTGTAGAATCTTTGTGGAAAGCTTTGTTTAGTTAGTTCAGCTGAGAGACCACATGGTACATTCTGTACCACAATAATCTGTATGAATCATTCAAATGAAGGGATTCATACAGATTATTGTGGCACATGCAGTGTATTTCTTCAATATGACAAAAAGGGAATCTCCAAATTCTTTCTCAGAACCTTTGACACATTTGAAATCTGTTATCACCTTCCGCAATAACTTTCACTTTTAATTATCCTCCAGGTATCATTGCTGTCCAGCTGGTAGGGGTTTGTTGCAATAAATATTTGTCTCAGTCTTCTTTTCAGTGCATGTGTTCCTGTGTATTTGCTAGGTATCTCCTCAAGACCACAGATGATATCTTTTTTTTTCCTGCAGTGCACAAGTAGAACTTGAAAGGATGGAAGAGATCAAATAGAGACAGGATTAAATTTAGCATTTTTGCAGGTAATGCCTCTTTACTTATTGGCTTGTTACATACTCCATTGTTCTCTAGCTGTCTGCTCTTTACATGCATATTACCACGTGAACAGTCAGCTTCCACCAATTAATTAGATAACAATTTAACACAGACTAGAGTTCTTAAAAGTTTGAGAAATTTTTTATTCTAACAGTGTGGTAACAGACTGCTGTGCTAAAACAAACAGAAGATAGAGGGTATTGAACAGTCACAACTAAAGGAAGGACAAGGGTGTGATCACTCATTATTACTGGCTAAATAGCAATCATAAGTAGCAATCATAGCAGCTTCTAGGTGATCCTCAATGCCAAACTACTTTTGAAAGCTGCAAGTATAACAACAGAAGGCTACCCAAAGGTTTCAATCTTAGTTTCAGAAAAGGCTTCAGGCATTTATTTCAACAAAAGTGAAACTTTTAGATGCCAGTGTAGAAATGTGGATTGTGTTTAATGCAAAAGTCATATTGGCTATAATACATCTGAATTACACCATTTGAATGTTTTCAGTAAATTGATGTTGGGTGCCAGTGAAATCAGTTGTGTTCATATTGAAGAGCAGGAGCTTAAATGTATGACTGTTTCATGTCTTAAGCTCTTACCATTTAAACCAGAGTATTTTTATTCCATCAAGGCTACCAACTTTATTTCTGTGTAGTTTCATACTGCTATAAAAGAGGAAAAGAAAAAAAAGCAGAGGGAAATTGAATTTTTTCTATTTAAGCAGAAAAATCTCTCTGGTTTAAGACAATCTGTAAAAATTGACTGCTTGTCTTAATGTAAACAGATGGTAACATCCAGGATGATTGACGTTTACTTTGTCCATGCACAGCTCCCAGGGGACTCTACTTTTAACCATATTTTACTCTGTCTGCAAGTCCAGCAGTTCAGAAAAATAAACACTAACAAGGATTTCCACTTTCAAAACCTTTCAGCCGCGAGTCTACTGAGTACTCTGTGACTTCAGCTCAAGCTAGAAAGAAGCTGCCTGCACCACGTGCAAGACTAGTGTTATGTCAAAAGTCAAAAGCATAAAACAATGTATATTTGCAAAGGGAAAATCCTACCTATTCTCCACCTCCTTCTAGCTCAACATGGTAACTACTAATGGTAACTACAGCTTTCCTGTTCCTATAGTATCATTTTAGACTCCATTCAGGTTTCTTTTAGTTCTTCAGTCTCCTATTTTGTAACATACTCTATTTTTATTTATTTATTTGTACTAATTAAGTATTTTATCACCTGTCTCATCCCACTCTTAGGTAATTCTTACCTTCTTCAATTATCTTGACTTCTTTTAGCTTTATGAGCAGCAGTAAGGTTTAGGGACTGCTGTCAATAAAAACCGAAGACTTGAGGGGGAAAAGGTACACTAACCAGAACCCTGTTTATGCTCTAGCTACCTTTTTTCCTCCTTTAAACAAACACTTCTTCCACATCTAGTTATGAAAGTTTCCTGTTAGGAACGGACATAAGATGATGAAAATCTGGCATGCCTAAGCAAAAATTACAACAGTAAAAAAGTAAAATATGTGACTAGAAAAAATTACTTCACTTGGTTTGACTTTCACTTTCTTGGCTTTTTTCCACTCACCTGTGTAATTTTGCATATTAATCTCTTAGATTTTTAAGACTGTAAGCAGAGAATCTATATTTGTAAGACTGAACTAGAATTGACTAGGAGTTAGCAAGAGGATTGTGTTTTATGTAATTATTGATGTACAAACTCAAGAACCTTTAAGTCCTGAAGGATGTATATGCATCACTTAGCAGACACACATATTACCTACCAGCACCAGTTTAAGTTAGTAAATTGAGCTATGAAAGTAAATCAATACCTCATTAATTCAATTACTTTTTAAAAAAATCTGAATGTGTCTAGGTCTATGCAGAGCATGCTTCTCTTACTGCTTGCTTTCAGTAGTTCTAAAAATCTTTCAAAAGTTTGACAAATGTGTCAACACCAAAAGGTCAGCCAGCTTTGAGATTGGGCTCTCCCTGGAATTTGGCCCAAGACATTCCTTTAAAATACACACAAGTGACACAAAGCCATGCATTGAACTTATAACAGCATAAGAATTAATGCTTAACAGAATTTTAGACCAGCACACAAACATTTTTTGAGAAACACTTCCTGCCCTTCAAACTTTTATTTTAAACTCTACCTTGGACTAAGCTTCCATAATATGTGGAAATGGAACAGAGATCTCATTCAACTGAAATACTTTCCAAAAGAGTTTTCCAATATAAATATTTAAGAGAGAGGAGTACTTTTGTCTGGTCTATGTGTTTCCACAATGGTTTTAGCAAGAAGCAAGAGATTATTCAAACAAAAAGCTATAGCATTTGAAAATGCAGTGAGAGGTCTTAATGGCAACCTAGGCCAGGGTACATCACAGATGCAAGAGAGAAAGTGAAAAATTCCAGAAATGCTGTAAAATGTGTATCTGGTAAAGAAATCTCTGAGTATTTATGGTCTCCAGTGCACTTCAGTTTAGAATAATTTCTCCTTCCTAGGACAAACTATAAAGGTTGAAACACTTTATTTTTTAAAAAGGCTGTGCTGAAATCTTGTTAGAAGTTATTAAATGCTCAAGGCTAGGCATTTTCCATACACAGAAGTAGAAATGATAGATATAGCTTTGAATTGCACACTGCTGCTCATGTAAGTCAAAGAAATGCCTATGTTCCTTGACCTGGCATTTTAGAAGTGGGTAATTTTTGGTACTTGCTATGAAAACCACCCAACAAACCATAACAAACTGAACAGAAAAGTGCCCATCACGACACCCACAGCAGCTGGGCATGGCAGCAATCCACCTGCCTGTCATAACTTCTGGTCACTTTCAGAGAGGCTCTTCTAGAAAAGCCATCTCGCTCTCCTCCCTCCGTGGAAAGTATTCTAGCCAGCAGAGATAGCGAATGTCAGCCCTAGGTCCCCACAGCACTTCCATTTTCATTGACAAATCTCAGGATATCAGGAAATGATGCAAGTAGCTTTGGGGAAAGGAAAAGGAATGGGAAGCAGGGGCATGGAAGGCATTAGGAAGTTTGATATGAATTAAATGTTAATATCACATATAGATAAAATCCCATCCTGGTATTTGCTACCTAGCTGGACAGAAAATAAAGCTAATGGAATAAATATAAAATGCAATTTTAGATAATTTTAGCAATGATAGTGGATCTACAGTTGCGTACAGAAATACTCAATTTGGTATCACACTTCATGCTTCTCAGACTAGAACAATCACACACTTTGAAGGACTCAAAGGGTAAAATGTAACATGAACATTCATCCTTATGTTGAGATTTGTTACATTTTCTGATATTGTATATTTGAAATGGTGTAAGCAGAGGACTAGTCTCTTACCAGTAAGGTAGCATTTGCTTCAAGGCACACCAGTGCCACAATACAAAAAAACTGGCCAATGAAGACGTATCAGTTGGTCAGATGAATTTACTTTGAATTATGACATAGCTTGACTTCAGTTATTAAGCTTGTCTCCCATTCAAATAGAGGTTACTGAGGCTTTAACAGGTATTTCATCAAACATACAATAAAGATAATGTATTTTATATCTTGGTTAGGAAAGAGGATTCTTTCTTGCAGTAACAAGGCTGGAAGTCCCAAATTTTAAATTCATCTTCTTTTGGAAAATGGAAGAAAGTGGCCTTCTTATGTGTATATATGGTGCTTAAGGGACATGTTTTAGTGGTGGGGTTTGCGGTGTTAGCTTTTTAGTTGAGCTCAACGATGTTAAAGGTCTTTTCCAACCTAAATGATTCTGTGATTCTCTATGTATTTCTTCCTTTGTGAAACAGTATTACTTATTCACCGCAAAAGTATGGTAAAATCTACCATAAAAATCCTTTCAGCATTTTAAAAAATATTAGTATAACATTATTATTAGCAATTTGGCATACCATGAAAATTATTTTAGTATAACACAATGCAGGAGCCTGTTGACATTTCACTTAGAAAAGCTCAACATATTTTCTATGAGTTGAAGTCAGTACTTTCAGGTTTCCATTTATTTGTTATATTCACTCCCTATGTGAATACAACAAATTGAATACAATGACATTTCTATTATTTATCTCTGTCAAACTGCATTATCTTCAGTTTTCTAAATTTGTATTTTAACTGCGTGCGTGTGTGTACATATTCCTTACCTTAGGAAATGTTTCCCTTTGGCTATTCCTTTGGCGTGTTCAGGAATAACCGTAGCTTCCATTCGCAAGAGCTGCACAAACCCCACAGAATTCATGCTGAGCTAGAATCTGCTGGTTTAATTCCCTGCTGGGAGTCTGCCAGTTGGGAAACGCTGACCAGCAAGTACAGGTCTTAATTACACAAATCCAGAAGCTGCTGCCAACCTTTCCCCATTGAGAAGCATTTGTTTTCTAGTGTTCTTCTTGATGAACAGATTATCACACAAACATAATTTATTGCTGCTTTATATTGTAAGCAATTAAATGAAGAAACCTTTTAAACTCAAGGGAATTTTAATAGGTTACTTGCAAAATGTTATTGCAGGCAACAACTTGTACATGATTTTAGTTCCAAACCCACCAAAAAATTATACAAATCAGCATTGTAAAAGTGTCAGATTAATGCCTTACAGGCTTTGCTGGCAGAATTAATTTCTAAATTCTAGATGTGGGGAAACTTTACTCTCATTTTTTTCCTTTTCCATTTTTTTTAGAAAAATTTACAAGTGAAATATTACTACAAAACTTTTTTATAAGGAATTTTTGCAAAACATTTACATTTTTACCATCAACTATTTTTCTGTTTCAAAATCATTATGTAGATTTAATACCCTATGCTGCACATCAATTCTTGCAGGATGACAATTCAGTGACATGCATAAAAAAACACCACAAGGCATTAAAATGAAGACTTAAATACAAATATTGTTGCAATAAAACAGTTATAAAATTGAAAAATAGGACCTAAACATCATGCTTACTTAACTTTGACAAATTAACTTTTTCTCCTAGATTACACACTTTTATTACTGCTCTCGTGAAAGAATGTGATAAATAATGACTTAACACCAATTGCTAATGTAATCGGCAACACATACACAAACCTAACCAAAAAAAGTATATTGTAAGAAAAAAACTATTCTAACACTGGAGTTCTACCATGGTAAATACACTTTGCACTGATAATTACAATAAAGCAAAATTTTTAACGGTGGCAAAGGGAATGAACAGTGAAATGCCATTAAACAAGATACTACTGCACATCTGTGCCCTATTACTTACAACAGCTATATCCCACTGAGTCAAATAAAGGACATTGAAATTTACGATCCTTTTAAGACAGAAAAGTGGATTCAGAATGGTATGCAGAACAGACTGGCAGAATGTTTCTAATTCCAGTGGTAAAATGTGCACCTGCTAACACAAGTTAATGTACTTGAGATACTATGAAGCCGACCAGATTTAGATTTGGATACATCTACAATAGGGATTCATTGCAGATTAAAAATTACTTCAGTTTCCTATCTGCATACATAAGTATGCATGAAAAAATTACATATGAAATGGTTGTGCAGAATGCTTGTAACTTCAGTTTACAAAACTGTTAACTTTTAGGAAATATGATATTAACATTAGGAAAGTTCTTCTTTGCATAAAGTAATGTAGAGCACTGATTGTGAAGCATAATGATAAAATATATCTTTGACGTTTCATTTCCTATATAATAAAATTAACAGTTAATACTACCTAATGTTCATCTGTATTAAATGTAACACCTAATTGATTCTGATGTTTTAAATCCAGATACATCAGTTAAGAGTACTTTAAATAAAATATACAAAATAATGTACAAAACCCAACTAAAATTTAAAGACTCTGTTACAAGTCTAAAAAAGCTTTAAGAAACTTGTAATTCATAACCACAGTGTAAAATTTTTTTTCTTTAATCTCAAAGCTTTTTATGTAAACTGAAAGTATAAAATACCCTCAGCTTAGTATTTTGCTACAAAGGGCTGGCCTAAAGTGTACACAGTGTAAACAATGGTATTTCTTTTGCTTCAAAAATACAGAAAACACCACAAGATTGATAAATTGTTCAGATGAGAAGTATATGGTCTTTAGGGAGCATATACTCCCTAATGGGAATGCTCAGGGTACCTGTTGTCTTGCAAACCAACAGCTACCACACACATTTTTCCTTTCATAATTTGCAGGGGAAAGAAAAACTTTTTATTCTTCTTGCACTGTACTTCCTTTAGTTACATTAAAAATATTTTGGTGTATAAATCTCCTTAAAAACTGGTCATGAGAATTTATTAACAAATGACGTAGATGTAAAAGGTTACATTTATGCCTATGGGAAGTAATTAAAAATCCTGAGTATGAAATATTTGGCCATCTTTCCTCCTTGTACCTGCTGGAATTTTTACATAGACAATGCAATTTTTGTTGTTTGGTGTTTTTTTTTTTTTTTTACATTTCCTCTATATTCACTGTCACATCTGAAAATGTAACCAAACCTTTGAAATCAAAAGTCATGTCTCAAAAAGATAACAATATGTCTCTTTTCCCAGTTTGTTTTGTGGTTGGAGGCTCAATATAAGACTTGATACATAACAGATATTTATTACCAGCCCACATAATATTCATGAAGAGAGAAAAGAGACAGTAATATTTAGGGGAAAAGGGAAAAAGTTTGCTTACTTCTTTTCTTATTAAAATGTGATAATTAATTTTTTTCTTTGGCTATTAAGTCAAAGCACAAAGAACTCAGCACATTAACCACAACATAATAAACTAGTATTTACAGAGAGGAGATACTGGAGAATGAGCTACAACACTCAATTGTCTGATTAATTTTCATGATTTCTAACAAAATGAAAACATTCAAACACCTAAGGTCGAGTTTATAAGATTCAAGTTATCTATGAGTTAGAAATGGACCACAGATGTTTTAAACTACAGAATCATAGAACCACAGAATGGTCTGGGTTGGAAGGGACCTTAAAGATCATCTAGTTCCAACCTCCTTGCCATGGGCAGGGAAATATAAAATGAAATGGAATTACCAAAAGTCGACACAATTTTGTTTTCTACATAATGATACCATCACTTTTGTAAATCTTATGTTAATATCTTTCTATGGTTTTATCTTTCCTACTGTTTGCACTAATTCTACATAACCCTAGCTCTCCACATGAAGAGAGGAATTAGAACTCACTGATTGTCATTTATACACACTACTATAATGTAGTAGTCAAAATTAATCTGAGGCCCACCTCAGAACCATTTTGCAGCATGTATCAGCAGCTGCTATTTGAGTAATTCCAAAACTTGAGAAAAGATGGCCAAAATTAACTGATGTGTTGTATGGACTGAGCAAAAACCCAAAATATATCCACTGTTGCCCATCCTGTATTCTGTTTTGCTGTTCCTTATGGGAAATGGATGCTCTCATGAAAATATTACAAATTTATGTTAAAAACAAAGTGCCTTCATCAAATGGTATTAATCCTAGTCAAGGTCCACCCAGTTTTACATTGATACTATCTGATTTTATAAACACATTAACATACAGTGCTAAAACAGGGGGGTAAAGTCCACTTAAAATCATTACAGAATATACAGACATGTAACTAAAAAAGGACAGTATGGAAATATTATTCCTCCATCTGTTTATCCAGTCATCAATTTGCGCTGTTTGTATTTTTGAAATTTTTGTCTTGTTGCACCGGTGTACACTTCCCATGCTGACCCTCCAACCTGGAACACTTACAGAAGTCATGACTGAAAAAAAGGTTTCCTGCTCTGTAATCCACTTTACCAGCCCACTTCCACATCCTGAAAGGTATGTAAACTTAAGTGCAGCACTAGGTGTCCATATAAACGATCCTTTCAGAATTCTTCCATGTTTGTTGAAACGTTAGGGGTTGCTGGGTTTGAATCTTGAGAAATGGCAGCAACAGTGACAATTCTTGGAGAACCAAGAACCTCAGTAACTGAAGAGTCCAGTTCTCCTGAGGTAACAATAGCAAGGGCTGTTCCACCACCCTTCTTGTTCTGATGAGTTTTGACGTGTTTTGAGAGATGGTCACTTCGCATAAACCTTTTAGAACATTCTGGGCACTCAAATCTCTTTTCACCTTTTTAAAAAGAAGAACAAAACCAAAATGTTACTGAAAGAAAGCACTGAACACTGCTTGATCATTTGAATCTCACCCTACTCTATTCAACATTTAAAGGGTCTTTAAAAGGACACAGTTTTCTTTTTTATCTGACTCATTTCCAGGTGTGTTCTGTTCAGTCACAGGCTTTTGTCAATCTATTCTTCACTACTAAGATGTTCTCAAGAAATATTTGCTATGCTGTGATTCTCTGGTGAGAAGTTTGAATTTCAGGACACCAGACAATTTTCATAAACTTCCATAAACCTCCTTAGAGCGAGGGAGATAAAAGCCCTCAAGAACAACTTGGCAGTGTTTTTCAAGAATAACTTTATTATTTAGATTAGTGATGGGAAGCGAATTTGGAAACATGAATTCCAATACATCCATGAAGATGTATGAAATCTACATCAAGAGAGACAAATTCAACACACTAAAAAGTCCTGTCATTATTCAAACGTAATTAGTGTGTAGATATCAGATGCTATAAATTGGGGGAGGAGGGACAGGGAGAGGGAGACACCCTCCTGGGGCTAAAATATGAAGGCTGATAAAATTTTCAGCTTTTAAAAGGTTGACTTTTCCATTCTGAACTGTTAAGAGAATTTGCTTTATCAGCTTCCACTTGAAACTCTAGGAAATTTCCCAAGACCAAATCTAATGTATGGACTAGGTTAATAAATTTCTTAAGGACTGAGCTAATCCAAGTGAGGAAACAAAAACCCTGGTCCATGGTCAACCCTACATGCCTGACGTAAATTTGTTACATTTAGATCAGGCAGTAGTTAATGTACATCAGCTATCTACGACGAAATGGTTATCTTTTTCTAGCCTACATACAAAAGAACAGTTGGAACAGATCCCTTTTTATTTATATGATTTCAAAGTCATCTTATATTGATGAAAACTGGAATCTACCACTTCCTTGTTTTAAAGTTACTTTATTTACATTTAAGGGTAATTTTCAGGTAACTTAGTGAGTGAGAACCTTGATACCATTGGTCAACAATGGCCACTACAATCAGACTTGCTGTCCTATGGCTACAGAGAGGGATGACCAACCTGTGTGGGTTCTTCTGTGCCTTTGTAACTCATCACTCCTTGTGAATCGCTTGCCACAAAAAATCCAGTTGCACACGAATGGTCTTTCCCCGGTATGCCAGCGCAGATGTGCCCGAAGATGAGATGTCTTGCCATAAACTTTTCCACATCCTTCAATATGGCAGATATGCTGTTTCTTTTTTCCTGGCTCATTGCTGCCTCTAAAAAGATCATATTTAAACAGCTAAGGAGTTATATTCTAAAACATTACCAGCTATTAGGAGAAACATTTCATGCTAATAGAGACAATTTTAATCCCCGTCTAAAAAAGCCCACACAAATGTACTTTCTAATAGAAAGCATTAAAGATCTAGGCAATATAGGACAATCTCACTCCCAAATGAGGCAAGCTGTGATAAGATGCTTAAATATATACTGATAAAAGTTACGTTTACCTTCCTTCCCCCTCTCTGCAATTAGGACATGAGCAGGCAACTCTTCTCAGTCTCTTGCCAGGCTGCACTTCCTGGTCAGAACCTTGTTGAGCTTGTTGCAGCTGCACTTGTGTTATCTGATCGGGACTAACAGCACCAATTGCTGCATTAGCAATGCCACCTACTGCTACGGTTACAGGAGCTATTGTGGCCTGCTGCACTTTTACTCCATCCTGTCCTTGCTGTTGACCTGTAAAATAAAAATTGTTTGTATCTTTTATTTCAATAAGTGAAATGCACAAATAAACTTTAGACATTTTATAAGACAAAAATCCTAATGTTAAAGAAAGCCACAAACAAAATATTAAATCCAGCCATTTTCCTGAAGCAATACCTACCTGCTAGCCCTGTTTAATGTAATTTGTTATTAAAATAGCATAAGACTGCAAATTACTGATGGATAATAAGAAAAATTAACTAGTTTAACAAATGTATTCTTTTTCTTAAAAGCTAAGATAGACAAAATCTTACACAGAAATATTGTTCAGTCAACTGCCAATTAATGTCTCTCTAATAACCTTTGAACTTTATCTGCATCCCGAAAACTATAATTAGCTAATTAAAAAGTTACTCTATGGCACTTACAGAATTGTCACTTCTCTTACACTTCTGTCTGGAATCAACATTGAGCCAGAAAGGAACTTTTGCAATGAAAAAGAAACTTAGGACTAGACTTGAAAAAGCTAACACACCAAAGCTTTTTTGGGACTGTTGTTTTGCAGGATTATCTACCTAGGATGGGTAATCCTGGTTAGATGTACAAAGTGGGGACAGGAAGCAAGAGCAGCCCTGGGAAAGAGATCTGGTGTTTTAGTTGATGTATATGAGTTAATAGTGTGCCCTGGGAGCCAAAAGGGCCAGCTGTATCCTGGGGTGCATTCAGCAGAGTGTGGTGAGCCCAGCGGAGGCAGCGACTGTCCTGCTCTGCTCTGCACTGGTGCAGCCCCACCTCGAGCACTCTGTGCCGCTTTGGGTGCCTTAAGGTGAGAAGGACATCAAACTGTTGGAGTGTGTCCAGAGGAGGGGACCAAGTGGATGGAAGGTCTCCAGGGCAAGACCTACAAGGAGTGGCTGAGGTCGCTTGGTTTGTCCAGCTGGGAGAAGAGAAGGCTGAGGGGTGGCCTCCATGCAGTCTACACCTTCCTTAAGGGAGGCAGTGGAGGGAGAGGTGCTGGTCTCCTCTCTCCTCTTTCTGGTGATCAGTGATAGGACATGAGAGTTGGCATGAATCTACACCAGGGGAAGTTCAGATTGAAGAAAAGTATCTTCACTGAGAGGGTGGTCAATTACTGGAACAGCCTCCCCAGGGAAGGGATCAAATGAAATTCTAAGACTGACTTGATGAATGAAGAATTCAGCTTCATTGCATAAGCCCATTGATCTCACTGGCTTTCTTGATCTAAGGAAATCTGGATTATTATCTTGATATTAATGCAAAATAAACTATTCTAATATAGGTAAGAAGTGTAGTTTCTTGAACAGCGGAGTAATATTATGTTTGTTTTAAAAGTTAGTACTATACAATCTTAGAAAATACATGTAATAAACTAAATCTGACACAGAGATATGACTTCCAGCCACAATATGACAACACTGAATGCCAGCCCTGCCAGTAACAGGAATGGGACAAAATATAATTAGATGCTGCTATTTTCAAAAATTCAGTGCCTTCACACAACTGTGAAATTAAAGGAAATACTATCTCCTTATTGAGAGTGTAACAGGTAACCAGAATTCTTTAGCGCAGAATACAATATTTTAAGACCTGAAAGCCCTCAGTATTGAAGCATTCATTTAAAACGTAGAAATTCCTCAGGGATAAAATGATTCAGAGAGGTTTTAATGACTTCTGCAGCATCCATAAGACACCACCAATGGGGATAAGACTGGGAAGAACGCTCTCTCTGAAGCCTGAGTGAGCTGACACAAGCCAGCACGGGACAATGACGGCTTTGTTCCCATGACTGCTGAGGGGCAATACATGCTTGGACAGACTATCTCGTGTAACACCGTGCTACCAGTCAGGGATGGAACCTAACACACACCACCTACAGGCACACAGGTTAGGACTGAAGAACATGATATACAAAGAACCTCGCAAAGTGACTTGACTTGCCATCTAAAGGTCACTCCTGGCTTCAGGAAATAGAATAAATCTGTTGTCTGCCTAGGTCAGTACCAGGCTATTTTCACCTGAAGCACTGACCAAATTTTCCCCAGTTATCTCCCTTGGTTTACAACTGGAAGTTGCACCTAGACCTGCCTAGATATGAATAAACATGAATTCCTTGTCTTAAGAAGGTCAAAAATACTAACAGATACTGAATGTTTTCAGTTCTCTGAAAAGAAGAAGGACAAGCCCATAAGAGATAGCGTTTGAACCCCACTTGCTGTTGGACAGATAGTAAGACAAAAAAAATTCTAAAAGAATTCTGATATCCCCAGCAAAGGAAAAATAATTACAGGCTTAACCTTGAGTGCAGAGTCCCCATATGTTTAGGATGGAACCAAGTCTTTCTTTCCAGGATAGGAATGTACTTGGAATATATTTATTTCCCATACCTTAATGGGAAAGAAAAGCACTCATGATAATCCTTGAGGGAGAATACGCTAGGGTAAGAAGAACATCATTATACAAATGCAAAAGTAGTTCAGTGTAACAGTGGCTGAAGAAGAGTAGTAGTAGTCCTGAGACAACTACTTGTCAGGCTGTTAAGGTGTTGAAACACTGACTGAGTGCTATAAATAGCCAGTCCAAAAAAAGGCTAATCATTTTTAAAATATCTAATGCTTATCTTAATATGATAATAATAATAATATGATAATATGATTGCTTGTGTTGAAAACCAGTTGCACTTTCTGGTGAGCCAAAGGTAAATGAAAAGGAAGAACTTGCACAATGTGCAGTCTTTTGCAGAGCACAATCCACTCTCCATCTATTGAACACACCCAGGATGCAAACTCCTTCAATTCACAGAGCAGCCCTATAAATGAAGAGTCTGTGAATGGTCACTACAAAAGTTAAAGATATAACAGATATTGCGACCACACCTACTGCAGCCACTTATTCTGTTTGCATTATCAGTCACATTTTTGAATACATTATTTAGAATTATACTTTTTTATTACAGTCTGGAGTCCTTCTATTACATAGAAGGATGACTCCATCTATGTCACCAAGTCCTATTGGAGCAAAGAAGTCCTGAGACCTAATCAGTTCGTGGTCAGAACTCAGTTGAAGAGGATGATTATATCTTTCACTCTGATTTTCTTGAATTGATAATAAAGTTTCAATGCAACCTTTCCTTGGGCTGTCAAATCAAGGCTTTTCAAGTAAGATGTGAATTGAGGCACTTGAACCCTGGGGGGATGACTCCTTTTCTCACCCCATGACTACTGGTTAATATCCAGGATATAATTCTAGGATATGACCAATCCACATTTCCAGAGAAGCCTGTTCAGCATTTCTAAAAATCCAATATACTTTGCTGATTCAATATGAAGCAACTTTCACTGTCCAAGTCATGAGATGACCAACCACACAAGGTCTTCTGATACTTCAGGATTTCAAGTACCACTGTTGACACACAGTTTACCTGTTCTGAACTCTCCTTCTCCCATGCGAGGACAGGGCATATCTTGGAATACAGGATACACTCTACTGAGCTACAACCTTAATCTATTTACTAAACATAGCACAGTGATGTTTGAGTAAAAATTCTTCACAATAACTGTAAAAATGACAATAAAAATACAAAGGGGACAATGCCAAGTAAGGTTGCCCAGGCAGACAATTACATTCCCCACATGGTTTCAGTTCAACAGTAATTAGATGACTGTTCTTTAGATAGCATTAACTAGTTATAACGTTTTCTAATATGAATGTTGGTTTTTCTTCTTTAAATTATTCTCATGGAGTCACTATTTTAAACTCCCTTCCCTTGAATTCCACTTACTAAATTCAGAACAGAAGGTTCTGAAGCTCTCAAAATATCACACAAATTGCCTTATTTGAAGAACCAGGCCACAATATTCAATAAGCAAACCTAATTTTTTGAGGTAAAAGAGTAACTGAAGAAAGCACACATATACGATAAATATTCTTTCTCAGAGATTAACATAGCTAAAACACTGGGAAGGTCAACAATGTAACTACTGGACTTAATTTTTGCTTTGAATTCCTGAGAGAGCATCCCAAAAAGCTAGCACACTAGTAGTACACAGGGTAGAAATGTATCTATTGTCATTTTAAAACTGTTAAACATAAAAGTCTTTGTTCTTTGAGAATAATAGGAGTGGATTTTCGATCAGTTGAAATATCTTTTCTCCTGAAGAAAAATCAGGAAATGTTCACAAAACAACTGACAGAACACGCCCAAAATCTCAAAGTGAGTCTGTTACAGCCTTGAGTGTATGGGATTTTTTAAAAACTATATAATAGAATTCTGTGGATCACTAGAGACTTTAACTTTTACACTTGTATTTATTAAAGAGGAAGAAAAGTAAAGGGAAGATAAGGAATTTATTTACTTTTTAAATCCAAAGAAAAGATACTGAGAAAAATGTTGATGTAAGTTTGTCAGCAGCCTACTAAATTAAATGAGGGCAACTTTTAAAAGTTTAAAACAGTTAGGATATTTCAGTTGAAAGGATCTAGGTGTAAACTGGCTTCTTATTTGAAAAAAAACCAAACAAACACAAAAAACAAACCTGCTTACTCTAAAAACAGGTGGTAATGTTATCCATACAGGAACAGAATCATCTCCTGACACTTTTTAGATGGAGAGAAAAAAGCTTATTAAAAATATTCCTTTCAATGTCTTCCTAGAGGCATTAAAATACTATTCAAAGCCTTCCAGAAATGCTGCTACAATCATGACCTCACTTGACATTGCTTCTTCCTGACATACTCCAAACCACAAGACCTGCTATCACTACACTTCACCATTCATAATGAGACCTTTCAGTAACAAGAGCTCTCATGTTTCAGCACAGGTCTCAGAAAGAGGTCTAAACAAATCACTATGTGGGGGAACAAAGTCACACTTCAGTTCATCTCTGTTATTTTGTACCAGTTGTGAAAACAGTCACTGAACATTGACACCTGCTTTTGGAAAAGTTTTCTCAAGTTCCCATGATTTCTTTAACAGTGTTTTCTGAAATTGTGACATATCTTGACTAACAAAATTATCACTGAACTTGCCTATGACTGAGCTTTATTGTACACGCTGTCAGGATATAAAGTTAAGTTACAACCAAATGGTACAAAATAACATTGATACAAAATAACACTGGTACTCAATTGTATTTCATTTCCTCTCAGGCCTAAGTTCTCTCACGCTTTTGGATAGTAACCATTTATTTGGACAGTAACCACAGGATAAAATGCAAACAGCAAGGAAATCTGACATAGTGTTTACTTTACAAATTAAGTGCAATAGGAGTCTCACTAATTGGAATATTAGAAATATGATTATGACTGAATAGAAATTTTTTAAGCTTCTCAAATAGAAGAACCTGCATGATCTTAGTCACTTATCTTTCCCATTTTAAGCCATTAGGTAAATGCATTACTTATTAACACAAGATACAGGATTTTCAAGCTAAAGGGTTGCACATCCTTTATTCTTCAGTGTCACTTGCTCAGCTTTCCAATTTTGCAGTAAAACTGCATCTTAGCAGTTAAAACACACATATACTTTCCCATACACATGAATTTGTAACACATTCATGCAAAAAAATTCAACAACTTTAAGTAATTAGTATGAAGCCAAATAATACAAGCCCCCACACACCCCAAACACATTTTTGGTTAAAAATGAATTTGCAAAACTGTAATAGCACTTGAATGATTTAAGAAAGCTAATGCATGGTACTTAAAAAGTACTTTTCTAGAGAGTGACTGACCACTGGTTATTGGGCTTGGCCATCCATTATAAGTCAAACCAAGTTTGCTTTTACCACACACTACACCTGCCTTCTTATTCTCGTTCACCTGAAGTAGCAAGCATGAGAGACTGCTCTCTGAGGCAAATAGGGCAGAAGGGAAAGAACAGGACTTAACTTTAAAGACCTACAGAAATCATGAGAGTAAAGCATTAGAAAATTGGATCTTGGAAAGCAGGGAAATTGAAGACTAGAAAAAGGACACTTCTAAGTTCTGATACATAGTTACTCAGAAAAATTTGACATATTTCCTGTTGCTGTTGTGCAACCAACGTTTAGCACAAAAGATGACAGCATCAATGACAGAGTTATCTATGTAGGGTGCACCTGACTGCAAAATCTGAGAAACACTTTGCAAAATGTACCTAGAGCCACAGTGGCTAATCCTGCAAAAAAGAAAATTTGTTCAACTGCATATTCTAAAAAGCAAAGAGAAGGCTGTAGTTAGCATCCATAATTCAATGCATATTACTATAAGACAGCCTGCAGAGCTCCAAAGCTCTACAGGCACCAGAGCTGATGCAGCAACTCACCCATTAACAACTAAATGATGAAAAGCAATGGGGAAAAAGAAGTTTCTCATCTTCCCTTTGCTGCATACACCACATACTGTAAGCTTGCAAGCATCCTTTAATATTCTTTTTCCACAAAGGCATACAGATAATTTATAAGATTATATCTATATACTTTATATATTTATTTATAATAAAATATAATAACATGTCTATATAATAGAATAAATTACAATGCTGTAAGATATAGCTATGATTTAAACATTTTTTAAAATCTGTGTCAATATAGTTGAAGATCAATTAAAAAAATCTACTATGAAGGAGGTTTCATGCTGAAGAAAGAGGCACAAATCATATTTTAAAATTACATATATGTGAAGACAACACTGAATTTTAGTATTTACACAGAAGATGATGCAGTATGTTGACAATTATGCTCTCTCTTCTAAGCAGTGGTTAATAAGGATTCATGAAGAAACAATACATGACAAAAGAATTCCCCAGAACAGAAACTGCAAGCATTGATGCAAAGGACCCACGCATTCGGTAGAGAAGATCGTTTGCAATAAGGTGAGGAATTGGATTCACCCAACTACTACAAGAAATTTGGGTCATCACAAATCACAGCATTGTGTCCAGATGCTACTACAAGCAGAAAGTTTCCAGTGCAAACTGCAGCATCAAATAAATATCTGTCTTTTCTACTTCCTACAGAGGCACTGCAGCAAGTTTCTATCTTTTGTCCATGCTAACTTTGTCACGATTTGGAAGAACTTGTTATACTCTTCTTCAAAAGCTTCCTAAGTCTCAGTGTGTTAAAAAATTACTGAACAGCATCATAACTAAACTTCTCTTGAAAGTAAATTTCACTTAAAAGAGTGAATTTAAGGCAATAACATTTAAGGGGTTTAAGTGTCTTAAAACAAAATGTAGTCTGTTTCCTTTAGTGCAAGAACCATATTGGTAACACAAAACCAAACCGATGCTCCAGTTTCACCAAGTTACTTTAATGATTTTTCAAAAATGTAAGGCTTTACCCAAGTGCTTTAGGACAACCTGAGGGCACTTCAGTACTCTGAGCCAGAAAATAAGTTTTCCCAGCTGGTAGTACCTTTCATTAAACTGAAAGCAAGTTTACTTTTTATTACTTTATTAAACATAGGAAAGAGCTACCACAAATACAACACAGAAAGACCCATAAAAAACCAACACAAAAATCAAACAGAGAGCTACAGTTTCACAAAATTTAGTCTTGAACAACCAAGTGGTGCTTTCAGTTAAAGCAAGGCAATGTCTCTGGTTGTTTTGGATACTGTGACTTCAAATGAGAAGAAAATAGAGTCAATTTATAAAGTATTCTAAAGAAGGAGATGGAATCAGAAACATAATTTGTTATACTAAAGAAAAGAGACCCTTCCAAAAAAACCTTGATTTTCATCATCTTTGAATAAATAGTCAAAAAGAAAAGTATCCAAGTGTTCAAGAACACTTCTCTGCAGATGAACACAAGTAGTTTCCT
The DNA here is from genome assembly GCA_013400735.1 of Pomatostomus ruficeps. Taxonomy (NCBI): domain Eukaryota; kingdom Metazoa; phylum Chordata; class Aves; order Passeriformes; family Timaliidae; genus Pomatostomus; species Pomatostomus ruficeps. The sequence goes on along the minus strand of VYZT01030366.1, from coordinate 2,539 downwards.
GCATGCTGAAACTTAGAGCAACTGAAAACCCAAGCACCAGCTGTGCTTCAGAGTATCAGACACATTGCATGGAAACTAGTAGCAGATGTAACAAATTGAGATTCTTAGATTTACTTGTATAGAACATCTTCCTCTCCCCCATCCCCCTGCCCCAATTCTCAGATTATTCTACAGTTTACAGCCACAACAGAATGTAGCCCAGTCCCTTCCTTCAACTCGTCCCCCTAACTCTTAAACTGGGATAGGACTAGAAGGAAACTTGTGGACTCTCAGTCTCCACAGTCTGCCTAGAGCAGCTCAATACCTGACAAACTGAAACAAAACAAGACAAAAATCCCAAACCAAAACGAAAATCAAATGCCTATCTTATATGCTTCTGCCATATGGAAACAAAATACACACTCACAAAGTGTCATTTTTTGCATCTCCATTCAATTTCTGAGTATTGCCATGAAGTAGTAATAACTGAACCTTGAAAGAAGAGAAGTAGCCTAACATGAAAAAATATAAGCTAAGGTTCCAGTACTCTATTTGGAGTTTGGGAGGTAGGGCTGGAAGCTTTTCTGGGTGGGTGTTACAGGATTCTCACTATGCTTTAGACAGGTTACATATTTTACACCTGAGTAGAAGGTTCATGAATGTCCTTGAAGTGAATATTTTGGCTATATGAAATCTTATTTTGATCAAGATAAAAGTAAATAAAAAAAAGGCAAGGTGATTAAAAGGAATTTAAAGGATATTGGCAGGAAAAAACCCACAAGATTCATAAAACATTTTTGAATATCTTACACAGTAAGACTAAACATGAGCCACCAGCTTTGGTTTTATTAACAGCCTATGGGTGAACAGGGTGACCAATATTAAAACTAAATTGTTTATTAAGAAGTAAAAACTGAAACTTTGTTATAGCCTTCATCAGGCAAGGACTAACAAAACTACATATTATAGACTCACAAAAGAAGGGCCACATAAATCTGTAAGATCCAAACCCATGAAATTTCTGACATGTTCTGTAACACTTAATCCTACAAAACCGTTTACCTAGTCTTGTTTTTTGGATCAGAACAAACTGAAAAGCTTCATGCTTTTGTCAGTTACTTCCTGATACCAAAGAAACAAGAAAATCAAGGTCCATATTTCTTAAACTTCAGTATTTTTCTCAAGGGAAAAGTGGTCACATCATCACTTGAAAATATAATTAAGGAAACTCACAATTGTACTTAACACGTATCCCAAGGGGTTTTTAGCAGGAAGATATTAACTGGTAATTCTCTCTTTACAACAAAATAATACTAGTCTGCCAATCTATGAAGATTAAATATGCATATTGGGGTGACACAGTTTTCCCAATGACCAGCTGATCAAGGTGTATGACTGTTACCAACTCTCGGCAGTATTAAACACCAGTGGTAACTCCTCTGTTAGGAATGGATGCAAACAGAAATCAATGTAACTGTATAACCATACCCCAAACTAACCCAAGCATGTGCTCTGATGCTACATTTCAAGAGAGACTACAGATGTCCAAAGCTACTGTTTTGGTGAGAGTGTCATAACCAGAGCAAAATATTAATTATAAAAATTATACTTCATTATGCAGTCCTGACTACTTCCAAAGCTACTATGCTATAGCATATAAATCAAGCCATTTTTATTAACTAAATTTTCCATTAAAAATCATTGACCACTGAAAAACAGAGTTGTTTTTCAATGATCATAGAACATCCTGAGTTGGAAGGGACCCATAAGCATCATGGAGTCCAGCTCCTGGCTTTCCACAGGGCAACTGCCAATAATAACACTGTTTCACTTGAATTAATACTCCCCTTAGAACACAACATCCCATTCCATATATAGTTAGTTTTTTCAATAATCACCACCGCTATTAAAAGGTTTTTAATATATTAAAACCATAAGAATTGATTTATTTCATCTACCAGCTCCAAAATCATACGAAGCTTAGTACTCAAAAATTTAAGTTACAGTGAGGAAGCAGTTGAAATGAGATTCTGAATATACTTCTTGTCTTTTCCTTGCACCAGGTGGTAATGGAAGAACAAGAAAGTTGGCTTCGTTCAGATCTAAGTACACTTTAAAAAAAAAAAAAATACTAACAAGCTGTTGAAGATGTGCCATATCACTCAATTCACTTGCTTGGCATTTTATGAACAAGAAAGCTCAGCCAATTTCCTGTTCTATATGCTCCAATTTCTGACAATAGGGAGTGAGAGAGGGGATAGCAAAACCCAATATTCTCAAGAGAGTGCATCTGTATTGATGACACACAATCTAATATGGAAATACAGCTTTAGTAATATTCTTCTTTGAAGACTTGACATCTTACATTTTCTTCTTGAAGTTTATAGCATAAAAATAGCTCATTAAACCTATTTTACATGGCAATTATGAGCAAAGTTGGTACTTGAAACACTTCCGCTTCCCAATTTATTTTAGAAGTAATGATGAAGTCATGCCTTGCTACTCACAGGTCAGGCAGAAAAGACTTGTTTTACTGAGGCATATTTACCAGGTTATTCTC
>VYZT01030362.1:606-19545 GCA_013400735.1 Pomatostomus ruficeps | reverse complement strand
GTATAGTGTCAACATCTATTATGAACTGCTTCCCTGAAAGAAGAGGCCTCTGTTACTGTCATAGAACAACTGGCCTCTTAGATTTAGTTCAAACCATATTCTCTACATAAATGTCTCGTTTCAAATTAATGCAGTAAATAGATACTTCCATTTCAGACCTGTGAAATGTTATGTTAATGAAAATAGTAATTTGGTAAAAATCCCTCAAGTTTCCATTCTCATTCACGACTTTTAGATAAAAAATATCAATGCCATTGAAGTTAACAATAGATGCATGTACTTATCACAGCAAAATGTGCTTTAAAACAGGACATAACTTAGGTTCTACAAAGGTATTAAAGAAAGATAATTCTAAAGGAGAGCAATTTAGATGCAATATGTGACTTCAGCTGCAGATTGGAAGCTGGCAAGGTTTGGGACTGAGTATCTTGGAGGCAATAAAAGTTAAAAGCTAGAATAACAGCATATTAACTGCTACAAACCATGAAAATTACAAGTGATGAGCATCACAAGTGTCAAACACCTCTGAAACATTCACACCGTTGTAGATCAACGATTGCAGGAGTGGTTGATGTGTTGAGTTAGCTGCTCCTTCAGTTGCAAATTCATCATTCAGCAGATGCCCTGACACATCAGTACTTCTGTAATGAGATTTCTGATAAAATTTGCAGTTTATTCTGTGTGCAAGTAATGTTTTCAATTATAATCTAACATTCTTCAATTCTGACAAGCCTTCCACTGAAGCTGTGGATTCTTACCTGTCTTACTGATCAGTCATCTTCCATAATAATCAGTGAATGACTTCGGCAGCTGATCACATTTTGTACTCTATACTGGATTATTCAAACTGCAGAAGTCTCACATTCGTTGGTCTGCTTATCACCATCAATTTAAAGCAACAAGAATGAACAGGAAACAACAAAATGCAATCAAATTCATTAAGGAAGGGTAGTGTAGTTTTCTATGACTTGCTGAAAAACTTTGGTCATGCTGGTGATATAAATAACTTCTGAAAATGTAATGTGCTGCAATACTTCCCAGTATCTTAAATATACTTTACTGAGCTAGAGATTAAATTTATCAGCAGTTATCCACCCTATTAAAGCTCTCAAGGTTCTGCTAAACAAAAACAACTGCCAAACAACATTTCTTTAGTGTTTTGACTTTGAGAGTCCCCAAAAGTACTGCATATGACTTAGTTGCATGGGACCTAAGTGCCATTTAAACTGTCCAAACATGGAGCATGCATTTTTAAACACTAAGGAGATGTTAAATAATAAAACCTGCTTTATTTTCCTTGTATACACCACCTAATGTATAATGAATAGCTTTAAGGGCTGTTCTCCAGTGAGTTTACTTAATGGGGCTGCACTCTGTATAAAGAGCTTCATCTGGAATGTGTACTGGCTTGAGCTATGTGCAGCTGAGCTGAACTTCTTGGGATTGCAGAATTTACATTCTGTAGGGAAAATATCTCCTTAAAAATACATAATGCATGCCATTTAAATTGTGTTTAAATATGAACAAAATTATGAACAGACACAGCTGTGTTTGAATATGCATTCTTTGTCACTATCTCACCCTGTAGGTTTATGTGTGTCTTCAGTCCCATAAGAAAAGAGGAGTACGATACATTTGCAAAGAAATTCTTTTAGTTGCTTGTTTAAAACACATTAACAGTTCTGCTAGTTTCTGTGAGCAAATTAAGACTTTCTGTCTTTGTCAACCCCAGCAAAAAACTTGTGACCTAGCCCAAAAAGTTTAAAATAAGCAAAAGGAAGCGTGTAGGTCTAGTGATGGTGAAAGTATTGCACTGAAATGCACTGCTTTGGATAGTTCTTATATGATTATGTTGAAGCCAGTGTATTAATATAGTTATTGCTGATTATATTTGGAGTCTGCACAGGGATGTTGAAGGTGTATTTCATTAAGGCATTAACAGATAATCACTACTCTGGGGGGAGAGCCATCTTGATGTAAACGGATACCTGGTAAGTGACAGCTAACACAGGAGTAGTAGACTAGACCAGTGATGTAATTCTTCCTAAATTACGTGTGAATGTTGATAGCTCAGTTCATTTTCCATTTCCCACTTTGGCTGCTTACTCTCCCACTCATTTCACAGTGAAATGTTTATTCAACCATTTCCTGACTCCAGGGAATCTTACATGAAAGGATGTGAAGAAAATGTCATGTGAAAGGTCTGGAGATCTCTTATGCAGCAGAAAGCTTTAGAGCAGTTAGGAGTTATTTCAGGCACAACTGAGGCTTAAAAGCCAAGACCTCACTGATACGGCTGAAATTAGCTTCTCTGAGGAGAGTGGGGCAGAATTGCATATGAGGAGCTCTCCCAGCTCAGTATGTTCAGGTACCAGCTTGAATTCAGATCTGGTGTGGGTCACAAGTTAAAATGAGTTTGCACCCTTGTCCCCAGGGGACATTTATCTATACACCGATGCCATCTTGCAGTTTGGCACAGTAGAAGTGTTAAAAACACTTTCTTAGGGACTGCCTGCCCTGTGTGTCCTTCTCTTGTTATGAAATCAGTTCTGAGTAAATCAGTCTCATTCATCAAGATGAAAAATAAAAAACAAACAAAAACCTAAGCTAAAGCCAACCAGCCAAACAAACAAAACTAACAAACAAAAAAGGAAATAAATAAAAGATAAGTGTTGCCAAACAAGAACTGTAGTTTTTTTGTATGCAGTCATTCAGTGATTTCAATACATAGGTAATGTTTTCTTTTTTCTTCTTGTCTTTATTAAGCACATCAGTCAAGAAGGAACATTAAAATAGGAATTGTTTTAGCTATTTATTGTATCTTATTTTTGTACGTTAAATCTCCATTAAAATGTCCTGCAAGATTAGGAAGTAACAATCAGATTCCTCCTGAGAGTAGACTTTTATTTCACATATAATCCAAAGACAACTGGGTTCATAGATTTCCTTGCATACCTACTACAGGTATAATTTAAAATGTTCCTTTAACTATCTCTACAGTTTGTAGACTCTGTTCAAATATTGTTTAGGTTGTTATCTTTGCCAACTAGATTTCAGGAGCAAAATACCATGACAGAAAATAACAGCAGCTGGTGCTGTATTACACAGAAAGAGCTGCTGTGGCTGGGGTATGTCCCCTGTCCAATGCTCAGGTGAGGGACAGATACCTCACTTTCTCCAAGTGAGGTATCTGCATCCTGTCACAATGCAGTTCTTCCCTTCTCTGAACCAAGTGGGGTTAGGTATCAGGGATGTCTATCCCTGAGAGATTCAGGCATGCTGACATGACCACAATATACTCATAAAAACTGTGTAATTCAATACCTTACTCCCAACCTTTCATCAGTATTCTGCTACTGGCTCCTGATGCCCTCTCAGAGGTGCTGGCTTCTCCCTTGCCCAGGAAGCAGCCACCACCTCTTTGCTTAGGAGGGCCAGAAAGCAGCAAATGCAGCCAGAAGTGAAGGTGGGGTGCCAAGGACACCACCTGATTGTTTACTGCACAATTACAAGTGCACTAGAGCAGAACACCTGTAGTCAAGTTCCAACAAAACAAATTTTGATCATCCTGAATCCTCCCACAGCTGAAACATGAGCGTTTGTTTCCTAGATTGCAAGTATAGCAGCAGGTTCCAGATTATTCAGTTTTTCTTTATTCCCTAGAACTTCAAACTGTTTTTCTTCAGTGTTCCTATGCTGTTGCATTCCAAAAAGATAACATATCTCCTAGCCCAGAGTCCAGCTGTTTTAGTGTTAATGAGGGTTGTGTGATTTGGGGAGTTCTATTTTCTTTTTTTTTTTTTTACCATTTACCTTGTGTGAATGAAAATAGGAGAATTAAGGCAAGGGATGTGGCACATGCCAGATTTCAAAAAAATTGCCTGGGAACACTTTCTAAAACTACTTCTATTTCTTTCCTAAATGTTACTCACTATACAGGTAATCCTTATGTATCAAAGGTTATCCTACTATTTTTTTAACTATTATTGGCTTAGGGTTGTACCTAAGCCAAGTAATAGTTGCTGTAAAAAATACATTTAGCTAATAGCTGACTAACTTTCCTCTCAAAAGCAGGTGACTGAAGTTTCTGAGAATAAGGCATAAGAGATTGGTCAAAAAATATAACTATATGGGGAACTGAGAGTAGAAAAAAAAAAGAGAAATTAATGAACTATTTAAATCTTTTTAAAAAGAAAAGAAGCAACAAGGTACAATAGTTCAAAGGGGGAAAAGACCAGTTAATTGAATTTGACAAAATTTAAAATGGAATCATTTCATGATATAACCTTTCTGATACTTACATTGCCTTGAAACTGTGTAGTCAAGGCTCCATTCAAAAGCACTTTTTTTCCACTGGATTCATTGCTGCTTGACTTGGGAGTGGTGCATTGTTTTCTAAGTGTTAAATTTAGCAATGTGAGATAATGTCCTAGGAGTGTTTCATGGCTTCCATTATTTAATGTAACACTAGCAAAGCGTAGCAGAGGTGCTTCATGCTGGGAGAGAGCTACAGACAAACAAAATGCTGGAGTTCTGGGCTGTCTCTCATACACCACTTCTTTGGATTGATTGCCACAGGTCATTAGCAGTTTTCCATACATTAAGGGCACATGCAGAACAGTGCTTGTCAGCAAATGCATGTTTATATTAAAATTGTATATTACAGTGATGCGCAGAAAACTCATCCTAATGTTTTATGATACGGCTACATCACAGGGAGGGAAATATTTGGAATTTTGTTTTTAGTTTGAAGCTTGCACTCAAATTGCTAAAGGCTAACTGATGCCTGTAAGAGCCAAGCAAATTTTTGGATCAAAATGAAAGGTGAGATTGCTGAAATGTTCTTTTCTAACATGTCACATTGAAGACTTTGTGTTCTGCATTGTTCTAAGAAATTTCTGTTGCTAATAATGAGGAAAAGTTATTGAGCTGATAGAAATAAATATTTTTTAAAAATCCTTCTATTTTTTTCCTCTTGGGCTAGGAACTGGCTTTTCTACAACGAGAAAATAGGTAAGATAAATAGCTTAATAAAGATGTAAACTGTTTCTTGTTCACTTGTAAAAAAAAAAATCAAATAATGAAAGTATTGCAGTAATGACTCAATTTAAAATCTCTATATTAGTAATATTATTCTATTAGTAATATTACTATATTAGTAATAGTACCTATTGCCACTAGTCTTACTGACTTGGTCTATGAATGTTGTTTCACCTCTCTGGCCTATTTCCCTATCTGAAGAAATGGAAATAATGATAATTTAGAAAGTTCTGAGAGAACAGGCTGACAGGTGCAGCAAAGCTGCTGAGGGGCTTTTAAATCTAGTCTGTGAGTTCCTCCCTAAACATCACTATCCAAGAGATGCTGCTCCCTCTGCCTCTCTCAGTCTCTATTCTCCTGTTATGTGGAAGTTGTGATTTTAAATTCAGTTTTTCTGAAAAAGAAATAAATAAGAAAAGTCCATATTCCAAGCAGAAATCTAGCTGAATCTATTGCATAGTTGTTCTGTTTGAGAAAGGCTGTTGAGATGTCCCAGAAATTCTGGATGAATGTAAGCTATTATAAGAGACATGACAAAAGTGCAAGTGACTTGTGACAAGCGTTTACTGAAACTGTTACTTTTGGAAGCTGTGCCAAACCATAACATCCCACTATCTAAGGGAGATGTTTGTGGTCTAGGTTTCTTGTGCTAATGTAGTTCACATGCAATTTTAATCTTTTCCAGTTGCTTTTGATCAGTATTTTCTGCAACTCCATCTTTCCTAACAGTCTCTTCATCAATGTCACACTTACAGTAGTGTGTCAGTCCTTGAGGCACCATGGTTTTAGAATTGCCATTTGTTGTGCTCTGACCTGCGAACAGGTAGGATGTGGTTAAGAGTTCCCCATGTATCTACTGACCTGTTCCAGAATCAGTGATCTGCCTGGATGAAACTTAAATTTTTAACATTAAAATAGTGATGCCATATTCTCTACTGGAGAGAAAGCCGACTCCTCTTATTGCTCAAGTGTGTGATGAAAACATTAGGGGAAGAAAAGAATTACTGCAGTTATATATCCTCTCTTCCCCAAGCTACAATTCTTCTTTTCTTCTCAGAATCAATTGCTGAAACTCCTACATCACTGCTGCTGTTAATAAAAATTTGCCATCCTTTTAGTGTGCAGTGGAGAGGCTTTTGATTTCCATTCTGTTAATTTATACAGAAATGAATTCTCAGTTCTACTCTTTGCAGTTAAAGATGTAATGTTGGCCAAATCTCAGATAGTTTATATACGTCCTTGTCCCCCAGAGAAGTTCCCCAAAGTTAATGTGGGAGCTTCTACAGTCTTCAGAAGAAGCTTGTCCAGAGACTTTCCTGGACATTTCAGAGTCAAAAGGAAAAATCCTTAAAAACACTCTAATTTCTTTCCCCCTCTGCCTTGATATGAACAGTACAGGGGTTTTTTTATTGCAGAGTGAGCCACTGGATGAGAAAGAAAATTATAAAACCCATTCTCTGCCTTCACTGTCATGCCTGCTTAGCCCTACACCTTCCTGCTTGAACCTGCCTGGGAAGCAGTGAGAGGTCTGACCTGTTCCTGCCTGTGGTTAGGCAGCAGCAGCAACCCAAATGAGCGGGACGAAAGCATTGAGTGTGCATCTTCTCCTTGCAAGCCAGAAGTGGCACAGCAGGAACACCCCTCATCTTTGCAGGTTAGATGCTGTTCCTGGTCCTCAAGTGTTCTGAGCATCCAGGGACATAATTCAGTAGCACAACACTTCTCTCTCTCTTCAATCTTCAGATCATGACACAGTCAGTATGTGGATTGATTGCAAGGCTGCTGCTGTTAAAAGTTACTTTTGTTTATTTATTTTCCTCATGCAGAGAGGTGCCTGGGAGTGTTCTTATTGGCTCAACGAACTGCAGAAAAGTTTCATGTGTCATGACACAAAAATTACTCTTTTTCCATGATAGAAAGTAATAATTCTTAATACCATACCCTATTATAATTGCTTATATTTTGAGCTTATGCTACCAGTACTCTTCCAAAAATACCATCAGCTATGTAGGAGGAGAAAAAGAGAAACCCAAGGTAGACTAATGAAACAAGTTTCCTGTACTTATCAAGTTTCAGCATTCTTGACTATTTTTGGTAGTCACTATTGCATTAGATTAGTCAGAGGCACCACAGGAGGGCATGAAGAACTGTAACATTTCACCGTCTAAGGAAGATGTTTGAGGTAGTTGAATTTTCATGCACTGATTTTAGACTATGATACCGGTTTTACACCCTCATCTCTGTAACAAGCAAAGAGAAAGATCAAAGCTTTCTGAAAACAGAGGGAAAAAAAAACAGATAAAGGGTATTTTTTGAATATGTTACAACCAAATATTAATGTATGTTGCCTAAATGACAGGAAATGTCAACAAAAATTAATTAGAGCTGATATTTTCTACCATTATATAGATCCAGTTGAATTAGTTGAATTGATATTTTCGTTTCTTTAGTTAGTGAAAAAGTTACTGTGAACAAAATAATAATTAAAAAAAATCTTATTCAGGAAATCAGGTCAGCCTGTTCTTTGACTAAAATCTACCCTGTTATTTCTTAAAGTAATAAATTACAGAAAAAGAAATGTGTGCTTGATACGTTACAGAGCAACTCACCTCTCCTGTTTGAATCAAAATGTCTCATTTAGAAACAATGGAATTCAGACATACACTATGGAAAGAAATAAAATTTTATGTATTTCTTCTGAGATCTGCTTAAATCACACCTGCCTTAAAACAGAGAGAGTTTTAGCCTTACCCTATTAGTATTACACAGTAAGGAATGTCAGACAATAATATATGCTGTGAGAACCAATGCCCAGATCTTATCTTGATGAACCTTAATCTGTCAGAACCTTCTGAAAAATTCTTTTTTGCCTGTTCAAATAGAAAATACTTGATCTTTAGTTAGAATTAACACATTTCTTAGGCATATGGTGGTACTTGCCTCGTTGACTGGAACAATCTTTTGAGTGGGTGCAGCCCTGTTTGGAAGAGGAGGTGAACGCCAATTTGGAGTCGGCTCAGAGGGGCTCTATCCCCTTTCTGAGAAAACACGTGACCTTTAGTTGTAGTAGTAATGAGCTGCATTCATAAATTTAAGCTTATTTTTTTCTAAGAGAACTATCGCAAAGCACTTCCACTGTGCTAGTAGTGGCAGCCCTCTGCAGTGTGCTGCTGAGGGATCACTGGAAAACTGGTGTTTACACAATGGCTGTGCATTAGTTGTTCCTGAGAGTGTTTAAAAAACAGAAAACCCACACAATCAAATTTGTTACTTCACCCAAAAGCTTGAAAAATGAGAAAGAATATAGTGTTTTGTGTAAGTATTTGCTATTCCTTGTTTCAGCCTGATTCTAAGTAGGTTTAGGAACATGCTTAAGGCAAGTCTTTCGTTAGACCAACAATTACCTCACACACACAAATCAAAGTATTATCATTACTGAAAATTTGACAGCTAAAAAACCATTTGGACAGTTTCAGTTGATATAAATGTGTTCCTTCTGGTACTTGATTTTTTTCCTCAGTATTTTTCCAGTTTGAAGGTTTTCCTTATTTGGTAATAGTAATATAAACTGAAGTTTCATTGAAAGCAGTTAAACTGATCTCATAGAAAGGACTGCTACTTATGGAAATACATAAGATTATTTCTGTCCTTTTATGGTTTTGTTCACTGCTTTCTAATAGATATAACTTGAAGCAAATCCCAGTTTTAAAAATATCTCCAGAGTGCCATGATTCAAAAAATAGTTTAAACATCTATTTCAGCAAAACACAAAGTTCTTGCTGCAGGTAATAGTTATGTGCTCTCTGAAATCCAGAGGGCAATATCTCTGCAGTTTTATCTATCTTTCAGCCCACAATTTTAACTTACAGACCTAGGCATGAGGTGGTAGCAAACTTCCATAAAAATAGGAACTGTCAAGCACTGATAATCTATGGCCAGCACCAGGCTTAGAACAACTGGAATTTTCACACTCATTCCATCAGTCTTTATTGCAGCCATACTCTTTGGACATTAGCAATTCTGCAACAAATAGTGGTAAAATTAATCCAAACAGAAAAAATGCCTGGTAGACACTTTGGATGAGAGACATCAATCCTAAGTTTAGACAGTTAAATATTTTTGTTGTAAATGGTTAAGATATTTGCACTATGCTCCTTCTGCAGTGGTCTGAAAGAACTAACAGGTGGTTCCCTTGTTCTGTGCTGGATGTCAGCATTAGCATGACATGACTCTTGCCCTGCCCTCCTCTGACTACATCTACGAGCTGTCGCTTGAAGGCAATTGTGTGTGATTAGCTCAAGTGTAGATTTGATACTAAATCAGATTAATCCCATTCTATACCAACATTATTTTAAAAAATCAATATCCCAGTGAAAAGAGTGCATATTTTATGCTGTTGTTTTAGTTTATCAATAAGTAGACTTAAAAAGACACTGAGAATTTGTGTACAATTCTTAAATATTTGGAAAAAAATTAAATGTGAAAATAACGATGTTTTTGTATGGAATAATACTCCCCTAAAGTAGGTGAGGGTTTTTGGGGGATTTGGGAATGCTTGTACCACATTGATATGTGCTACAGAATGTTGGACAAAGTAAACGAATATACCAAAATTGAGATTTTCAACGGAAAGCCTACAATTCTGATGTCTTGCTTGTATATTAGACCAAAAGACTTGTCTAGCAAATCTTCAATGATAAGTATAAAATGTGAAAAGAAGAGTGAAAGGTTTGAACCTGGGGAGGTATAAATCATCAGTGTGGTATAAGTATAAAGGTGTTTGTGCACTGGGCCAGCTTTGTCTTCAGTGTATGAATAGGAATGAATGAAGTTTTAAACATTAGTGGATGCATCTCTAAAGGTGAATTAAGCCCTTAATATTGCCTCCACCTACCAGCATGTGGCTCACTAGCTGTCTCAAAAGCCATAGTGCTGTGGAAATCTGTGGGTGCATTGTCAGTGCAGAAGAGACTATGTCATTTGTCCTCTGAGGACTCGTGATGCTCTGAAGAGACTGGACTTGCTGCTCACTACATCATCCAGCATAAAGGAAAATGAAAGGCCCGTGGAGACACTAAAGTAAAAGAATACCTGTTGTAGCTTCTGATAAGATGACCAGCAGTAAACGACCAACTCCTGAAAATAATATCCAAAACATTAATATCTGGTATATCTGTGGCTAAAAGACTCTTCCTCAAGTTCTAGATTGCTAATTGGCAATGCTGAGGTTTGTGTTTGCCTGGAAATTCTCTTTTATTTTTGTAATTTTCTTCTGTAGCAATTTGCAGCTGACTATTCTTTTTCACTCTTTCTTTCACTCTTTCTTACTTATAAATAATTTCTCTGCATTTTGCTGTAGAAGAGATAAATTAGTAATTTTTTTCTTACATTAAGGGGTAGTACGATTTCTCTGATTCTTTTTACTCATGGAGGCTTCTTTTGCAGCAAATTTTAATAATTCTTTTGAAGCCTCTGAACTTCCATGTTCTATAAAGTCTAGTCAATTTTTTATTTCACACCATCATGCTTAATCTTTTTAGTGCTAAAAATTGTTCCACTCTGGTAATGGGCATGTCAGTCTTCATCATACCAGTACGTATTAGCTCTCATCTCCTGTGCTCATGATTGACTTATCATAGTTTCTTCCTTTTATCTTGTAAGCAATCTGCCTTTTCTACTTTTTATCATATATAAAGCCATTTGGCTATTTTTATCTTGAATTAAACCAGTAATGGTTGTTATCCTCCATAGAAATGTACCCATCTAAAAAAGAAAAAAATAGGCTGAAACCTAGATAGAGCAGTGTTTGGTACCTAGAAATGCATCCAGAAATGTGAAATAAGTATGTAATAAGATAAAGAAAAATTATCGATTGTCCTGTTATTGTTCCAGTATTCATAACAAAAAAAAAGGTAAAAAATGTGAAGGACTGTACAAGGAAAAAGCCATCATTTTCAATACCTAAAGTATTGAAAATTCTCATTTGGCTTCTAGCTGTAACTGCAAAAGGGAATGGAGTTCAATAGGTTCTGGGTAATGTTTGGGTCATCTGGTGTGGGTGTTGTGGGTGCTCAAGTCATAAATATGGCACTAGACACCAGTATTTAAGCAGGTGAATCCCTTACCTTTTCTTCACCTGTCATTCTTGCCTAACAGCTTCAGAGTCTATTTTTTTCCAACTATCGGTCAAAGTGATGAAAACCCAAGAGGTCTCATCTTTTATATAACTTCTGTGAAAATTGTCATCCCTGTAGAGGAGAGGCCCCTTGGCCAAGGAAAAGCAAACCTTGAGGGGCAGCTTTGGTGAGCACAGAGGCGTGGGATGGCCTGACAGCACCCAGGTGCTCATCGGCTCCCGTCTGTGGATGGTGGAGACATGGGCAGGGGCTGGAGGGCGCTTGCAAAATTTCACATCAAATCCTTCTACTGAAGTCAGTGGGAGATCAGTGCAGCTCAGAAAATCCTTCTGAATTCAAGGACTGTGTTTTGTCTGAAGATCAACAAGGTTGCTCTTAAAGAACTCTTCCCATAACTACGTGGTTAGAATTGATTTCCCACATTTAAATTTCTTTCACTTCAAACATTTTATGAGAGGGTAACTGCAGCAGACAAAGCATGTCCAAATATAAACTTAAATTGCAGTCTGATCACAGTATGTGCATCCACATTTTCCCTTTCATATATTTTCTTTGGAGATTTGTACTTCTTGTTTGCTTTTATTTAATTTTCTTTTAATGATTTTTCTCTAGTGCATTTTCTCTAGTGCAAGCATGAGCTTTCTATTGCTCTTTCTAAATGGAATGCCTGAACCTGCATGCTGTAATTTACACAATACTCCAAGGCACCAAAGCATTATTTGGTCAGCTTTGCTTTGTGTTTTTTCTGCACTCTGCTCTGGGGCTGGTATCAGTTTCTATTGAGTCTCACTGTGAAATACTCTACCACCTAGGGGTCGTAAGTTTCAGGTGCACACAAGAATACTTTTTACCCCTTGTCAACACTTTCAGTGTTTTCAGACTTATGCTCAATCATACTGATTATAATATCTTGCATCATGAAAAATTTGCAATTGCTCTCTATACAACAAGTATTTCTTATGAAATTTGTGATAATTTCTTGTTAATGTGCCTTTATTATGTATTCCACAGCTTGTTGTTTTGAAGGACTCTAATATTTATTCTGAAAAAAATTTTCAACACATAAATTTACATCTTTGATCCCATTGGACAATATGCCATAAATATTGATCTGAACAGCTTGTTGTTTTGTACAGAACACTGGAAAATTCAGCAGGGACACCACCTGTTTTGTCTTCCACTTTAACTTGTCCATGTGTTGCATTGCATTGGCTGCTAGCAAACCAGAAGCTTGGTTTAGGTGTTTGACTGAAAGGTTTTATAGATTTAAATTCTTGAATATAGGCTTTTTAAATTCCTTAACAGAATCTAGGAACATTTTCATTGACTTTAAGGGCAATTGGGCAATGTTTCAATTGCACCCATTTAGTAATTTCTTCAGTAGTTTCACTCTAACAATAAATATACACAATGTCTTAGAAAATATGGGAATTAATGCACAAACAAAATATACCTTTCTGTATGATAGTTTCTCTACTGATACTGGAAATGTAAAAGGGCAGTATAGAGGGACCAGTTTGGTTAGGGGACAATGAGTGAGTGGAATAATTTGGCCTGCACTTCTTGGATTATTTGTAAATTTACTGCAGACTTATGTCTGCAGTAAAAACGAAGTACTGGTAGATATTTGGGTTACATTCTTAGAAAAGTTCTTATACAGAAGCATGCAGAAAAAAGACATACAGATTTATATTTTCAGCTTTTGGCATAGATGTTTTTATGTTTCAGTGCTGAAGTTATAAGACAAAAAACTTTCTCCTAAATAGATACTGAGGCAATAAATTATTTGTTTGTACTTTTTAAAGAGAATAATGGTAACATTCTGCCACTAATCCTGTTTGCATATTGCCCTGCCTGTCTGCCATTTGGAACAAGGTGTTTGCATTTTCAGTCTCAGGATACTATCTTCAGCAGTAGAGATAAAGTAGGAAGTTCAAAAAAACTCTAAAGGCATTTTATGGGTTTCTATGGCAGTGTTTATATTTTGAAATGAAAATAGAGTTTTGTTTTAATAAAAATCCTTATGTTTTCTTGCTAAAAATAATTTTTTGCTTGAAAAGGAAGTTTATCGTACTGAAAAAATTAATAAATATTTGTTGTCTGATAGCTGGCTTGCAGCCAGTGAGGCCTTAGGGAAATACTTGGTTGCAGAATGTCAATTAGGTGGCTTTGTTCCTGTCATTAAACAATTTTTATGAAAATAAAATATTTTCTACCGGTTTTTATGCCTCTGGTATTTTCACTGATGGTGAACTGGACTCTCACAGTGCTACAGGGTCTTGCTTGTAACTACTGAGGTAAATTTTTGCACAGCCCTCATACTTACTTTGTCTCTATATTTGATGGCAAAAATACATCTAATTTTGAAAAGAAAGAAAAGGAGGATAGATTGCAAGTGCTTTAGTTAGAGAGGATGTTTCTTTTGCTGTGCAGCTGTATCTCCTGATGTGCTGGATAGAGTTTCTGATAAAAATTGATACCGATCCTTTTGATTTAAAAACATCCTATCCATATGAAAAGTAGGTTGGAATGCAGTTTCTGACTTTGAAGCCACTTATTACAGCAAGGCCTGAATTCAGTGTTGACACTGCTCGAAACAGTAGGGCTGCATTAGATGAGAAGCCAATTGTCTCACCCTGTAAGAGGATCTACTGCTCATTTATGCTCTCCTTTCCCTCAGATTTTGGTAGTGATGGGGTAATTTTCTTGTATGGAGCTGTCAGCCGTGCTAACTTCACTTAGCATTTTATAAGTCAATCTTTAGGATATTATTTCTTTGTCTTCATTCAGTGTACTTTAATAGAAACATTGTTTTCAGCTTCTGTTATTATAGGAGGGCTTTCTTGCTTTATAAATGAAAAAGTAAAGCAAGGACTTTCCTTCTGGTACTGCCAGTATGTGCCTACTTTGCAAATAGCTAAATTCCTCCCATGGGCTTTACATCAAATTCTAGTTCCTTGCTAGAATACTGTCGGTCATATCATTGTCCACCTACTAATTAAAAGGATGTGTAATAATGACAAGACAAATCTCAAAGTAATTCTCGAATTGGGATAGGTCAAGACCCCAAATTGTGTTCTTTTTAATTAAAGCCAAAATCTTTATGAATATTTAATAAGACATTTCATGGAGACCTTGTTAGGACTATCTTTTCTTAAAGGGAGGAAAGGAGCCGTCTGCCTCAAAAGACCAGAGCAGAAAATGCTCTTGAAATTTCTTAAATTCTTCCAGGACATTTTAAAAATACCATCTATTTTAAAATACCAACACAGAAGTGGTAAAAGTCAGTAAAGTGAAAAATGAAGGTGGAAATGGAAAGACCACATCCTGTTGTTGTGATCAACAATTTAATTTAAGTTCATTAGTGCGAGAATTCAAAAAGGTTTTTGGGGTTTTTTTGTATTTTTCCCCAAATCAGCTCAATCATCCTCAGACACATGGATCTTATTTTCCTCACTCTTACTTAGTGGATATTCCATTTATACCTTTAACCGATACCCTGAATTTTAAATTGTGTTGCCAGCCTGAAGCTTGAGTACCTACAAATCAGCATGAAGAGACTGAGTGGCATGAGGTCTAAAAGAAAATGCTCTACTTAATAAAGTGATGTCATTGTGTTTGCCTACAAAGTGTTGATCCTTTTCACCTGATTCCCTTCTGTCACCTTTAATGAAGGAAGAGAATTTTATTCTTTTCCCTTTTAAATAAATTCACTGTAATTTATGCTTGATTCCCTAACTCTAAGTGTTGCCAGAGTTATCATAAAATTTGGAAGTTGATTGGGGTAAAGATCTTTTTTTGTTTGTATATTTTTTGGTTTTTATTCCAAGAAGCCATAAAAAAAAATGTCTTTCAAGAGTCAGTCCCTGGGCCATTGATATCCTCTTAAGTTTGACAAGAGTATAGGACAATGGTTTCACAGAAACCACTGTGCCTTTTGAAAACAGGTATTAGAAAATAAATGACCAAAACCTCTTTAAGGAGAGAACCATTTCTATAATAAGGTATAAGCTTGTGAATAATTGTTTCATTGCTTATGTGTAAAATTATCTCTAGGAAATAGCACTGTAGCATGATAATAATCCCAAATATTGAGTTAAGAAGTGTCTTGTGAAAGAGGAATTTTGTATAGTGGTGAGCACAGCACCAGCTAGAATGTTACTTCTGAGAACCAACTTTTCTACTATGACTTTTACACATTCCACTCATTCAAGTATGAAGTTTGGAACTGCATAGAGGCATGCTTTTCTAATTAGAAACAGACAAGGAACTGATTAGGAACAATTCATATTTTCTCCTTGGTATAGCTACATAACTATAGGAGCACAAAAATACTCCTTTGCCTCATGACAAACAGTGCTGTTGATTCTGAAGAGTGTGCTGTCATTTTGCATGAACTTGTCTTGATCATTAATGAGTACCCAAAGGGCAAAGAATGTATCCAACAAAAGGAAAACTCGGCGGAGTGCAGGTTCTGAATCCCTGTTCCCTTTCTTTTCCAGTGAAAATAATGGATGTGGCATGGTGTGGGCTCAGCATGGCTGCTGCAGCTTGGCCTGCATCGGTTCTCTCTGAAGACAGCAATAGCTGGTTCACTCCAGCCATGGGCTGCACATTCTCCAAAGGGAGTGTTCATGAAAGCACTCAGAAATCAAAAAGGGAATAGATTAGTTAGCTGGTGTGGGACTTATTTAGCATTAAGGGTGCAAGAGAAAAGATAGTCAAAGATACTAATGAGGAATGTGTAAGTCAGGCCGTTGCAGAAAGATCTGTGCATTTTATTTTAATCTCTCTCCCTTTCTTTACTTTGTATTTTCCTTGGTCCTACCTAAATTTGACTGAATGGAATTAGACCCAAAATTTCTCCCAAGTGTCCTCTTTATCATGGGGAAATGTAGCAGATACCTGGGAAGGAGATGGACACCTGAGCAAATATTAAGTGGCTTTTCCCTCCTATGCTACTCTAGTTTCCACAGCCTTCAGGTCTTTTAAAGTTATCCTGCTTTCCAGAATGTTTCCACCAATTTTGTTAATGTTTCCATGAAACAACATATGAAAAGCAGATGATGACCAGCAATGTTTAGGTCTCTGGACCTCACTCTTAAAACTCTTGAAGAGAGTGCCTACTATCCTCCTTTTCTATAGCCCTGAGTGTCTTTGATGCTCCTTAGTTAAAGCTCTCTCCAGCAACAGAGCTAGAACAAGCTCCAGGCCCCATACTGGGCTGAAGAAACTCAGAAGGCGGATAAAGTACAGACAGTTTTTGAATAAGAAGGAGGAAGAAAAGCTTACTGGGAAAAGAAGCTGCCGGAAGGTCACAGAGAAGATGGGATAAAAATTGCCATGTCCTGTGTTATGTGGTGTATCCTGTACAACCATTTAAAAGAAAGTCGGTCAGATTAGTGATTTAACTGAAGTTTAAGAAAGGATGAAGACTTATGAGTACTGGAGGTGATAAAAAATTTTATTATCTCTTGGGTCAAATGCTGCAATTATTATAATATGAGAAGCAGAAGTTCAGTATCAAATTAATAGTTATTAATCATTCTATAGTAGCATATGAAAACCAATAATCCATATCTCATCTATCCCCTTCTACTCAAATTCATACAGCATTCTCTTCCCTACCTCTTTCCTCTTTAATAATCTTAATTTACAAAAATGGCTGAGGAAATGCTGATATGCTTGTCTTCTCAGTTGATCTTTTTTGGGCAGGGGTGGGATTTGACTAGCACAGAAAGCTTTCTGCTGTCAAACATCACATTGGATTGCTTACTCTTGATTTTAACCCTCCTTAAATCACATTAAATTGACTTTTTAAAATGGCTCCAGTAGGAAATTGTTTTCCCAAATCTAGGCTAGTTTTTGCAACTCTTTTCTGATTGTTCTCCCATTTGTCAATGTCTGTGCTAAAGCGCCAGCAGAAACAGGATGTGGTATCACCAAGGAAAAGCTTCTTAGTACTTCAGATAATAAGCTGAGCTTCCTCCTCTTTCTATTCTTTCAATAAGAAATACTCTATAAAATAAGAACTTAAATATTTTTAATTGAAATGCTTTATATAACTAGACTGCAAAATATATGTAGCCAGTTAGTGTACTAGAACTAATTTTTTGGGTAATGGACAGATGTCAGTGAGGCATTACCTTGGAATCCCTTTTCTCTCTGGATTTTTGAGAAATCCCAGAATATTTTAAGGAGGAACGTCCAGTAGAAATGTAGCTTGTATTACCTTTACAAAGGTGATACAACTCTTGTGTAGCCAGATTAGCATTTTTAATTAATACATCCACCAGCCAAATGTCCTGAGCACCACATTTTCGCATCTGTAATAGCTGATCCTTCATATGGAAGGATCATGAAAACATTTTGGGTTTTTATTTCCTTTCAGGAGTTACTTCATTTCATGATGTAAAAGAAAGAGTTCCCTCTGACTTCTCTACAGATTAATATTTTATGCTATTTTCCATTATCCTTTGCTATACACATTGTTACACATGTTGTCTCCAGTGGGAAGTCTCCAGAAAACCTCGTGGAAGGGTGACGTGCCTGGCCACACTTTGAGCAGAGAGATGTCTCTGGGATGCAGGTGGTGGTGGGAAGGTTTCAGTATATATAGAGAAGAACTTTATGAAGTCCAGAGACCCTGACTTGTCCAAATGAAGAATATGCATCCATAGTAATTCGATGTTTATGGCATCTTTTTCACCCCGATGACATTGCAGATCATGAATAGAGAAAATTTGCTACACCTACATAGACACATGATGTGCTTCAGGGCTGTAAATATCAGCTGTTGAGTAAGGGAGCATGAAGTGAATAACATTACATCTAATTAACGCAGGCAGGGGCATTCAGTTAGTCAGAATGTAATTTGAGGATGCTTTAATTTTCTTTCAGTTAAGTTAAAAAATGTGCTGTCTGTAGAAGCAAGATCATAGCAGATAAAATAGTGATGATGGATTGCTTACATTACTGAAAATATTTCTATGGTTATCTTTAAACAGATTTTATCAGAAAAAGTCGTATTTAATTCTCTATTTAATAATATTTGCCTGTACAGTCTGATCGTGATGATTTTTAAACTTAATAAGGTAAACATTCTTCCTTGAAATCTAGAAATGCTCTTTTTTTTCCTAATTCTAAATTAGCTTCCCTCACCCCACTCCATCTCAGGAATCTTTTACATAAGCAGAGCCCTTATTTTCTTGGAGACCACTGATTTTAAGGTTCTGTTGGTTATTTGTCTTCTTGGTTTTTGTTTTATCCACAGGCTTTTGTAAGTCTTTCAGCTGAGGCTAAGGCCTTTCATAAGAGGTAACAATGACTTTGAGATAAATGATTGGTTATTAACCATTTGATTCTTTTTTACTCATTGTCTCCCAGAATGACATTACGTGACAAAAACATCTTGTTTATCAAAATGCACTAATATTGCTTGCCATAGGGGAAACAATGTGTTAAGATGATCATGCTGACTGCAAAGTCTTGATTAAATACTGATTTGTATGTTACTTTATAGTTTTATCCAAGTATTCAATATCTGAGAGGCTTTAATCACGAAAAGCTCATACAGCATTCTCCTTGTCTCTGTTACAAATGTCCTTGTCATACTTTTCATATGTTTCCTGGCATAAATATAGTGTTAAAAAAATAATTGGCTCTTGATGGACGTTCTAACAATTTTTAATCAGTGTTTTGGTGCCCATTCTGAGCATCAAGCAAGTTCTAATGCCACAGAAGACTGTGCATATCAGAAAAG
>VYZT01030361.1:3064-23638 GCA_013400735.1 Pomatostomus ruficeps | reverse complement strand
CCCCCCCCCCCCCATCTTTTAGGGCTGGTAAATTTTGTGGTTCAATAAATGAACACCTTTTGTTTTGAACATTTGTGAAGTGACTTCCCTAAGACATTCACCTCTCAAAGATCTGAAGAGCTACCTCCAGGAATATTTTTGTTATGTGTATTGATCTGCACACCTGTCCTTCTACGTAAACATAAAGTCAAAGCTACATGAAAACACATACATAAACTGACAAGATGTAAAATTGTTTTGTCATTACTGGGAGATTGTCCTTTAATCATGGGTTCCCCCAGTGTTCATATTTTGGGCTGGGTGGAAAAAGTACCTTTATGTTGCACAGTACCTGATACATCGTTAGCAATACCAGCAAATACAAGGTAATAAGGATTACAGTAGTAATTCTAGCAGAAATTACAGTAGTAACTCTGCCTTTTCTGTTGCATCAGTGCATTATAATTCCCAGAAGGAGCAACAGGATAATCTCTTCCCCAAGAAAAAAAAAAAAAAAGGAAAAAATCCTGGCATAAACTAAAAGTCATGCCAAGTTCTGTTTTAATACTTCTATATTTGCATACCATTTGACCGATACCTGATGTATGACAGTTTCTACAAATCATCCATGAAGTGGAATATGTAAAAGGGCATTTTAAATTATACAAACCATACATTTCTGCTCATGCATTATTCTTTATTTTAGAAATATCTTATCACTCCAATGCAGTGATTTGGGTTTTTTTGGCTTTTTGTTTAATGATGATAGGTGATGCATCTGACAGAGAATGAAGCATTTGCCACTCCACATAAAGGATTACTGAAATGATGTGCATATCTCTTTCTTACAGATCTTTATAAAAGCCAAGCACTCTACACTTTTATTTTCTATGGCTCCATTTTAAAAATGTGAACAGCAGCAGGGAAATAGTCCAAAAGCTCAACTGTACTGGAATGCTTTTGATGTAAACTCTGCCATCAAAATGCATGAACTCACAAGGAACAGTGAGCTGATGAAAACAGGAACTAAAATACATGAATGGTTTAGTTTACCTGTGTAGTCTCTAGAGCTGGAAGCTGGTCTACTGCTCTTTCTAAGAGGGGAAAACAATATCATTCTCTCTGTAATTTCCTCCTCTTAACTCATTCTAGCAGAGACTTTAAAGAAAAGCAATCTGTTAAGGGCATAACATTCACAAATCAATAAAAAAAAAAAAAAATCAGATACTGGTCTCATTTCATTCAACAAACGTTTTGCCATTGGCAGCAGCTGAAGCAGGGTATGAGTCAAAAATTGTAAAATGCTAATCTGGCATGCAGTCTACTCCATCTTCTTATAAAAAACTGCAGTGTCCAAAAGGGATAAAACCATGGCTGGAAGGAATATAAAAACATATGACCATCAACTCAGTTTGCAAACAATACTCATTTGTGTATGTCAAGTATCTAATTAAAAAGAAAATCTCTAATTTGCTAGCAAGCAGTAACATGCAACATAACTGATTTCTTCTTGATCCACTGCCGAATATGCTCAGAGTCCTGATTATCTTTTTTTTCACCTTAACTTTAATGGTACACCAGCATTCAAGTAGCATTCAATTCCAATCTTTTAATCACCTTTCAATGAAAACAGTATTTTTCAAAAAATTCATTGTCTTTCCCCAAACTAAGACTGAACTCCAATACTTTGTCCTTGCTCTGTAAAACATGCAAAGTGCATCATCCTTTGCAGTTGAAGTTTTTCTTAGAGTTACTTCATGCCCCCTCGGTATCTCAGCACAATCTGTCTCTCTGCTCTGTGAAAGAACACTTGCACTTACACAGAGATGTCTAGGTACAGTTTGAAAAAAGCTCATCTGTTCACTCTTCAGAAAGCAATTTTCTTTATCCATGAGCAAACATATTTTATTGGGTTTGGGAGGGTTTGATCATTGTCACTAATTCACGGCAAATGTCAAACAATGATACTTATACTCCAGGGCCGGCACATTTCAATGCAAACTTGATAGGCATTACTGTGCTGGGTGCAGGTGCAGTGGCTGCAGAGGCACATTTGTGGGGAGAGTCTGGGGCTGCCCTGGGCTGGACAAACCTAATTCCAGCAGCTGCAGCTGACCCACCACAGGGCACGGCTGAGACCCGCAGTCAAGGTGATGCTGTCTCTGTGAAAGTGCATTTAGGAAAGGGGGAAAAACGGGAAAACATGAGGGGTGGCAAAACAAGAAAACAAATGTGAGAAACAGCCCTGCAGACACTAAGGCCAGAGAAAAAGAAGGAAAGGAGGTGGTCCAGGCAGAGATTCCCCTACAGTCCATGAAGAGGACCCACACTGGAGGAGAGAAACAATGGGGGGAAAGAAGGACTAGAGAGGATCTGTAATGGATGGACCACAGCCCCCATTCCCCACACCCCATTCCCTACACCCCATTCCCTACCCCCTTTCTTTCACCATCTAAATCTCTTTTAATCAGTGATAAATGACAATAATTTTCCCCAAGTGTAGCCTAGTTTGCCCATGACAGTAATTGGTGAATGATCCTCCTGTCTTTACACACAAACTTTTCCACCTTACTGCCTTTCCCCTGTCCCACTCAGGAGAGGCAGGAAAAAGGCAGCTGGGTGGGGGAATCTGGTAGCCAGCCAAAGTCAGTTCACCACCATTATAAACAATAAAACTAGATGAGACACAGTCTTAGGCATCCAACCTGATCATCAGCTTAGTTTTAATGTCTTGGTTAATTTTGTCCAAGTTCAGAAAAAGAAAATAAAATGCTCTCAGGATCTGCCACTTAAGCAAAATTACAAATTGGAATGAAAATTTCATCAACTTCATTCTTTTTTCTCCAAAAAACATTTGTAAATGGAAAAATTATGCAATTGTCAGGTTTTTCATCACACTTTCCTCTTTTACAAAGCTATGTGAAGACACCCACTCATCTGTGCCCTGATATTAAACCCAAACTGTTTCAGAGCAGGGATGGAGGGCATTAGGAAGCCCTGGGACACTTATGGAGCTCTGCCTACCACCCCTTGTCACTTGTGCTAAAGGACATAAAGCAGCCTTGTCTCTGATTGTGGCAAATCAAGAATTGTATCAAGAATTTACACACAGGCCCTCCAAGTCACCTGCTGGCAGCACAAGTATTTTGTGCCTTCTGTGAATTTCCCCTCTTAGTGAGGGCATGCCCACCTTTCATTTCCCAAATCAATTAAAGTTGCAGGTCATGATGAGCTGAGAGGCAACCTAGCAACTGCAACTTTCATGTTTTTACCTAGATGAGCAAGTATCAGCTCACTGTGAAAGACGATGCTTAGAGTTTTTGCTGCAAGGCGTTTGCATTAGACATCATTGCATTTGGAAGCATTGCTGAACCATACCTACCACCTACTTGTATGACTAAAAAGTGCTTGGATGCACTTGAAAATAGATTTGCCTACCTACAGCCATCATGCTAAGAACAATAGAGTATTTTGACATTGAATCAAGCAAAATTCATAGCCCAGAAAACATTAATGGACAGTGTTACCTGAACGTATTGTATATCATACTGCCATGTCCTTAATTTTCAGATACATTTTCCCAATCCATCATTTTGCAAACAAGATTTTGTTAACAACTTGTAACCAATTGCTTATGTAAGACTTAACAATCATAAATATCTCCCTAACTGTGCAACAGAAGGAAGCCCACATTAACAAACCCTGCTCTGCATGGAGCATTCTGATATTCAATCAGATGAATTAACAGTTCAAAAAAGTTCACAAGGAAGACAGATGGCAGTCAGTTAAGATTGCCTTATCACATTACAGCCTCACAGGCCTGTCAGTTGCATTCTGTCAATGTATGGCTAGCTGCAGGATTATCAATGGAACTCTCTTTTCAGAAAAAATTTATTTCTGAATCTTTTCTATCAGATTTTCCATCATATGTGAATATATATAGCAGAACCTTCCTCTATTTCTCCCCATGTTTTTAATCAATTGTCCTTTTCCTGCCTCTTTTCTTCTTGCTTTTAGTTACCATTTCTCCTGTCTGCTTTTTATTAGGAGAAAATTAGGTGAGAGGAGGCAATTCCAGAATGAAGTGGAGAAACAAGTGAAAAAGGCAGTGATAAACAAGGTATGTTTCCTTTTCTCTACCTGATGATGAGCAATTAGTTATTTCAGCTGTTCATGAGTATTTCCCCTCTTTTTTTTAACACACAGCATTCAAGCCATTTCCTGTTTCTCCAAATCATTGTTCAGTATGGTTCTCCATTTAATATATACCCATTGAATTGAATGCAACTACCACTAAATATGTATGAGATCAAGCAGATATTGCCAGATTGTCAAACTGTAGGAAAAAGGTCAGATAATGATTAGAATTGAATTCAGTGTTTTCTGAACTCAATATGTATTATCAAAATATGCTTAGGTTTGGGGAGTTGACAGGGTTTGGGGTAATTTTATTTGGTGAGGGTTTATTTGGTTCGTTTTTGTTTTGGGTGGAGTTTTTTAGCTGAAATCATAATGACACTTAAGAGAAGAATACTATTGGGGGGGTCTAGGTTTTAGGGAGATTTATTATTATTTTTATACCATACGTTTCTGTCTTTATCCCTTTAAGGATTAAAATCATCAGCAGACGACAGGTTGCTGCCCAAAAGCACCTAACAAACATATTGTCAGCAGGTGTGTTGGAGAGCCGATTTACTGGAAGAGAAAGACAGAGAAAGAAAAAGAAAAGGAAAAAGGAAAAGGAAAAGGAGAAAAGGAAAAAAGAAAAAAAGAGAAAATAAAAAGATAAAAAGATGAGAGAGAAAGAGAGAGAGTGAGAGATGCCTTTCTCTGTTAGTACAAGGCTAGGAAAGACTTGCCCTTTTAGAAAGTGTTTATGACTAGTAAGTGAGCAGAAAGGTTTGAATAGCTGATGTACTTACTCTATCAAGCTCATCATCTGGGAGCATCTCAACAAAAGATTAAACAGACTGGGTTAAAGCAGAACATACATTCACCCTCTTTAGGTTTTTTTAAGGAATTAAGTGTCTTTCTCATTTGTTTTTCACAGACTTTTCCTCATACATGTCCCAGACATTTTAATAGCTTCCCGGTGTATTTTTCCATGTGAATGGGTATCCTTTTTACTGTTAAAACATATAAATTTCCCTATAATAGAGATTATCTTGTACTTACATTAACATGTAATGTAAATACAATGTATTCACATGTCTGTATACACACACAGACACAAACAAAACCACAGAGCACCAAGACTGAATGGGAGACAGAGGCAGAGACAGGGCCAAATCACTGATAGCTGAAGATACACTACTATCTTGACACTTATGATGATAATATCCAGTTACTCTGGAGTTAAACAACTAAAAATCTCACTGATGTAATTTTCAGTCTACATCTAAACTACCACTTATGGAACCTGTGATACAGAGAGAAGGGACTCTACCCAACAGGGACAGCCCGGGAAGCATGATGTCTGCATCAGCTAGACAATTTCAGTCTCAAGGAAGAGAAATTCACTTTAATTTAGGGTTTACTTGTTGTCTGGAGGGTTTTTTTGTTAGATTTTTGATGTGGGTTTTCTTAGGGTTTGGCAGTGTTTGGGGTTTTTTTTATATTCATGAAGAACAAATGGACCACAAATACAGAGATTTTATCCACTACTGTCACATCATTTTTTTTGATGGTGCAGGAGAAATAGGATAGAGATTTATGACTTCATGAATAGCACATTCTTGTATTACATGCCACATAGTAATTTATTGTTCATTGTACTCAAATGTGAAATATTTTGTAATACATATATACGTGCATGCACGTGTTTTCTATGTGTCTGTATTTTTAAAAAAATGCACATGCACACACAAAAATATGAGCTTAAAATCAATGTGTCATTATTAATAAAGGAAGTAGCAACCCCTCATTATTTTCAAAACCACCATATTATACCTGTAACTATAGAGTGTTTCTCTGATTTATGTATTTCTGAATAAATTGGCTCTTCAGGGAACTAGGAGGACCTCGCAAAGACGTTTTTCTTTTCTTCCCTCACACACATAAATTTGTTAGTTTTACAGAGGAACATCTCCATATTTTTTCAATGAAAAAAACACCCTGAATGTATTTATTTGTTGCAGAATTTATAGAATAACTATCTTTACACTGTACTGAAAATATCTGGTACAAACAACAACAGTATGATCTTCCATTAAAAAAAAGGCAGACAAAAATAGAAACAAAAATAAACAAAACAAACAAACCTACACATTTAGATGTCATAATTCCCACATATTTCATGCTATTGATAATCCACTGACTTCTTCTTTTTTTAGAAGAGAAGCTTCCTTTGTAAATAAACATTTTTTAAATTTTCATCTCATAGCATAATAGCTCCCTGGCATACAGGATCTTGTACTCTCTACTAACAAAAAAAAGACCATCCTAAAACAGTGTGAACTTAACCAATATGGTAAGTAGAATGATATAATACTGCATTCAGTCCTAGTGTAAACTTACAAAGGGAGTACATAGAAGACTTTTCCACCACACATTAATTTTCTAAAGAAAATACAGTTTTCTGATGTATGTAAGCTGAAACAAAAAGGCTAAAATGCAGTAAGCTTTTAAAAAGTCAATTTAAAAATATGCTTATTTTTACCAAAATAATTATATTGATAAATTAGAAATTTTAAAATATATTACCAATAGTGCATTTAGTATGGAAAACTGATAATTTCATTATTAGGAATTGTTCCATTCTTTTATTTTACCTCAGTCATCCATCACACACAAAAGAACTGTGAGCTTTTATTTCACAAACATGTAAGGCTGCATTTGCAATGTGATGCTGCCTGCCCTCAGACAGCAGTCAGAAAATGCTCGCATTTCCATGTCTAACACAGACCACAAATCTCTGGCTCCTGTGGAAACAGAAGGGGGAAACAAAAAAACAGGATCTATAGGTGAGTAGTCTCTGGGGAGGCTAATAAATCCACACAGAGTGAGGATTATGTAGCCATAAAATTCATGACTCCATGGTTCCTTCACTCGCCCACACTTCTGCACCCTCCTCACCCGCATGTACTCACACCCCTGCTATGCCAGGGCTTCACAGTTTTCATAGGATAATGGTGGCAATCCCTTTCCAAACTGCCTTTGCCAGGTGGACAGGCATGTGGGATTCTTGGAGTTGCATAGTACAGCTCCAGGGAGGATGTCAGACAACTGCAGTCATCAGGTCTTCAATCAAAGACCCTTCTCCACCCTGTCAAACTGTGCACCATGGGCAGCTCTGTGCTGCTGTACCGTGCATCTCTTCACCCCTGAGCTTGCAAGTCCTCATGCCATGCCTGTGCACATGAGTAGAGTAACAAAGTAAAGAGTTGTTCCACAGTTAATGAAATGGCAGTAACTGCAAGGAAAATGAAAGGCAACAGGGGCTACAAAATCAGAGGCACTGTGTACATGCCTGAAATACAAAATCCAGCAAGAATCAGTATGTACAAATAAGCTTCAATTATCTCTCAGTACATCCTCCTTTTAACACACCAACCCTGCATGTGCAGTTGAATGATGTTCCATCAAAAAATTACAACTGTATGTTATCATAAAGCTGGGTGTACTCTCATATGCTGCTTTTGCAATTTTCCTCATTTAAAAGAAGATACACCAACAGTATGACAGATAGCCTGAGGTGATGGGTAGCTGAGAGTAACAAATAACATGAGAAAGCCAACAAAATACTTTTTAAATATTCTAGTTCTGAGATTCTGATATTTAATTTCTACCGTCAAAGGCGCATGGGGGTGTCTGAAGAGGAAAATTGCTTTCTACCTACATTCCATTGTCTGGTAACAACAATACTCAGCACAGCTTTGCAGTGCTGCTTTAGAATGGATTTTAAAAATTCATAATCTCACTACAATATTCTTCTCCAATGTTTTTCTTACCCAAAATTCTAGTTCTTCCTTGGCAAAAGCCTGGAACTAAAGACAAAGGTCTTCATGTGCCACCAAGGTTTTGTACCAAAAAAAAAGTAGTTTTCCATTAACAAAAGATATTAAGCCTAAAATAAGGCAAAAATAGATCCTTTTAGATCAATCTCATAAGTGTTTCACTAGTTTCTGGGCTAGATTGTCTTCTTTTACACATTTCTTTTCAAGTAAAAAAAGTGTGCTTTCTTTTACCAAAGGGGTGAGAGTCACCATTATGAATAAACTAACCCAAACCTATGAACTGGTTTTTGAAACAATTCTATTTAAACTACAGTCAAGGTTAGTTCACAAGAAGGTACAGAAAGCTGAACACTGGTAAAAAAAATTTTCCAAATTTTGTTCATGTTTTTTGCTGAACCAAATTAAATTCAAAACATATTTTGTTCGAAAGAAGCCATCTAACTTCTTTCAAGAATGTCACAAATGGACATATGTGGACATATGACTCCATCTGGACTAGTATTCCTTGCCTGATACACACAGAAATAATTAAAGCATAGCCTGAAGGGAGATAAATTTCTGTATCATAAAAAAAAAGAGAAAAAAAAAAGCAGCAACGTTTATCACCTTATTTAACATATCTATTTATAACTACGAAAGGATGAACTATTCCTTCAGTATTAGTGTTACACACCACTTAGAAGGATTGATTTGTGTGTTTGATTAGTTGAGGTTACTCAAATCAGGGCTGCAGATTCTAATGAAGATTCAGGAACTGTAATTTATCTTTGCAGTAAAACACTAGATCCTTAACAGAAAAAGTCAACCAGCAAAGGAAAACCCCCTTTTTGAATACCCTAGCACTAAGGACATCAATCTATTTCAAGGATTGTCTTAGATGGGGTTCTAAGGTGGGTATGAAAATAATGCTTTGAGCACTAAGCTCTGCTTAGGTTCTCCCCAGAAAAAAAAACCCCAAACAATCTGGTGGAAATGAAACATTTGCCCCCATTGCCCTTTCATGCCCATGGGGTAAGCTGGCCAGCAGTGCAGGGCTGCCCTGTCCCTCGGCACAGAATTCCAGCCCCTGACCACTGTCCATCTGCCCTTCTGGCCAGGCTGCTGCCACACCTGCACCTGTCCCATGCACCCATTACCCACCCTTTCCAAAGGAAATCACCCTGTGCTGCTGAGAATTCTCCATCTTTATGCTACCTCCTGATTCACAGCCAAGTGCAACACTAGCTCAAGGCTGAAATTCATTTCTTTTTCGGCCCTGCTTAAAATCTCCACTGCAGCTTGAATGGGAAAGGTGAGATGAGATAATTTTTTTTCTCCTGTGTTATCAGCAGACTTTCATTATTTTCACATTCCCTGGACATGTTTTACCTTAAGTACAGATAAAGCAAAGTAGAAAATCATGGAGTGAGCACGTCAGGAATCTATTTGGAAACATTATAATATAAATGCTGAAAAAAACAGGCCCTCAAGGTATCCTCCTAATCTGTCTTGAACACAGCATCAAAACTATTGTAATGAAACAGGATAGTAATTTTTCACAAAGGAATTTGGAGGTTCAGTAGATCAATAATACTGATATAAAAGGTCTTTCTAGATAATGTTGTATACACAGTGTGAAAATGCTACACTGAGCATCATTCCAGCTGTTTTCTGAAGAAGACTATAGAAAATCTTTATTCATATGAATAAAGCCTACATAGCTGGAACCATATCTGAAGCACAAGATTTTTGTGGAATTTGGACCCATTCTCATTCAAACTCTATTGGTGGGCACTACAACCTCTTATTAGAGACACTTGCAGAAGGCAGTTGACAGCACAATCAAAAGCAAAATATTTCCCATCAGGCATCCCCAAATGCAGATGGAAAATCAATTTCTATGTTCTCAGGAGAGTGTTTCAAACAACTCCCAGTGAGAAATTCTAATAGTTTTGCATTGTTTCTTGCAAGAACCAGGGGAACATTAGATGACAAATTCACTGCGGACTTCAACTCATTTCAGTGACGGGATATTCCTTAAATATCAGAATAAAAATTAATTTGGAGAAATGGTATTCGATTTTCACTTTTTCCAAAACTTTTCTATGCACTTGAGTGAGCCAATGCAGTTTTCAGGCACTCAGTGAAGACACTGGAGTCTGGTGAACAATCCCATTTGGAGATACCTATATGAGACACATCTTTCTATTAAGTCTCTGCACATAAATAATTTCAGTCTTACTAATATAAACCAAAAAAAAGTGAGATAAACTAAGGTGGGTTTTTTGCATACATTTGAAGTTCTAATCAGCATAAATTCTGAGTATTCAACAGAAGTGCTGGATGTTTACTGTATAATTCTTGCCCAGAGAAAACCTTTAAAATTTTGCTATATATATATGACTATCATATTTCTAACTCTAATAATGATTTGAGTTTCCTCATTTGTAAATATATCTCCTCACATTCAGATAAATCATCTTTGATGTCTAACTTATTATTGTCTGCCTTTTTCTCTAAAGATAGACCATGTTTAGTGACAATCTTATGTAAAATGCTGCCTGACATGAATTCTGCTAGCTTTAGAAAGGTAGTATAATAATATTCCACCAAATTTGTCTAGGCATCAAACCCTCATTTTTTCAGATCCCCAAAGTTGTGCCAATAACTGCATGCATGAATTTTGAACGGTATACTTTATTTTTATAGGAGTCTGTAGAAGTAAGAGTTGAATCAAGATAAAAATTTAAAGAAAAGCACTGCAATTTAGAAATAGGATTATTCTGTTTAGGTGAATATTAAATAGTTTAGGTAAATATTTAAAAGTAGGTGAATATTCAGATGTCAAATTTCAAATCTGGGTTCTGGGCCCCAGCACAAGTCTATTTATACCTGATGTTTTAGCCTATCCAACTCTGCACAGTATAGCATAAAATCTGGAGTGCTCATGCAAACAGAAAATTTTTCCTAGATTTTGAAAAGCTCTACTTTGGAGCAACATATTGTCTTCAAATGAATGAATCATGACATGAGCCTGGGTACTTAGCTATGACATCTGTTATGTAGTAAATTGCATTGCATGCCACATGCATAATGAAGGGAAAAGAGGGATTTTGTCTCCTAAAACACGCCTCATTATGTGATGGTGCACGAACACAGACAGTGACACCCAGGACAGATGGAAAGGCTGCAGTGTCATAAAATGTACAAATAATGTTGTTGTTTCTATCATTGAGAAAATGAAGATGTTAACTCTCTTGAGGATAAAAAAGGACAACTCTGCACTGAATAAAATAGTAAGGGGTGGCAGGCATAAGGATAATTAAGATCTCTCTTAAAAGGTGCTTGCATGAATCCACTTCTGTGAAATTTTACTGGTTTTCATAAGGAATATATTTTGTTTCTTTAATTCTCTCATTCCTTTCTTGGTGGCTTGTATTTCAAAAACAGTGCACATGTTATAGACAATCATAAATCATTCAAACATTGAAAACTCCACTATAAGATGATTTAGAAGACCAAAATCTGTTTTCTAGACATGCAGACTTTTTCCTACCAATATACAGTCTATTAGATTCATTAAACACAAATGTCACAAAAACAAATTCACAGGAGAAATTTTGAAACTCCAACCCACCTCCACTGCTAAGACAAATATGGTACGTACATAAGGCTAGCACAGGCCACTTAATTACTACTGACTTCTGGATGACCTACAAGGACAAGTCCCCAGTAGTATAATTTTTGAACTTAACATTAAAATGCAGCTGCCTGTGTTTAGACATTTGGGCTGAGGCTCAATATTTAAACAACTGCTCTGGGCACATAGACCAATATGCCTAATGTAAGACTCACAGGCTTGAAAAATGTGGCCTAAATCATGTGAGGAAAGAGTTATAGCACTCATTGTAAACAGTAAGTGATAAAGTGGGGGAGTCTGTTAAGAAAATATTTGGAAAGGTTAGGAATGTCTAACTAAGCTGTTTTTTATTGCTCGGGGATCAAGATGGATAGAATAGGACTAGGATATTTATGGTATTCCAAGAAAGGAAACAAGTGAAAGGAAATTCTTCATTTAACACACAAATATGGCAATTTCCAGGCTAGGCTTAAGTTGAAAACATAAAACAGGTATAAGGAAGTGATTATAAAGCAGATTAATGTAAATAATAATTGCAAAAAATCAAGGTATAGAAAGTTCTTCTAATAAATCTTCAATATTATAACAACAGCGAAGGAGAAAAAAAGTCATTCTTCAAGATAGTTTTAAAAATTTGTTATTTTAATCACGAGAACAAAACAAAAATTTTCCTCCTTCCTTATCCGTTAATTGGGTTCCTGTATTGACAGGAAATTGTCATTGTCCATAAATGAAACAGGAGCACTATTCTTCTGGACAGCAAAAAAAGATATTTCAAGTACAGCAGGTAATATTATTATTTAACTGGAAACAATTTAGGAAGCACTAAATTCCATTAATAAAAAACTTGAGATGCTAAAGTATTTCTATGTAAAAAATTATGTTATGACCAACTTTAATTATTTCCTTTCTCACTGTAGGAATATGCTAGGAAAATCTGCAAAGAATTAATAGATTTTAAAATCATTTAAGAGAGAGTTTTTTCCTTATTTTATTTGTGTAACTTATACAGTCAAGAAAGGATAGCCTAAACAAGGCTATTTAAGAAAATTTAGGCAGAATGATCCCGTTTTCTGCCTGAATACCATATTGACAGATACTTAATGCTGCAAGGTAATTGCATTTGCAAATCATTGAAGGAAGCCACACACCTCTAATCTGGTTTCCCTATATTTATGTGGCAAATCAGAAGAAATTTTGTGAGATCTTGCATGAAAGATCAGACTTTGTATAGGTCTGATAACTAGAAGTTACTTTCAGCCCACTTTTCTGACATTGCAAAGGTTCGGAGATATGTCTGGAGAGAACAACAAATAAAACTGAGTTATTCCCTCTATTCCTCAGTTCCAGCTGGGCTCTAGAGTGTGAATGTAAGAGAAGTCTCCTAACTGGCTATAAATAGCATAACATGAAAGAAGCTTAAAGCTATCTTTCTTTTACTTTCCCCCCACTGATGATTTACTTCAAATAAAAGCAGAAGTATAGTGTTACAAGAAGAAAATTATCCTTTTTCTTTATTCAAGAAGACTTTAAAAAAAAGTCAAATTAATTGTCTCAAACCCCTTTCAATATATTTATTTTGATTTAAAAAGACATACTCTATATATTCTGCTGGTCCTCTATAAGCACTAAGAGTAGAAGTATATATTGATAGTAGTAATTTTTGCCGCATTTTACTCCATTTGCTTTTCCAGTACAGACAGGGGCAGATATGGCCTTACAAGCCTGGATTTGCACCAGGTGCTCGATTTACCTCACAGATGCAGAGCAGTGATGCTGCTCTGCCGTGTTGTGGGGGCAGCAGCTGGGCACATCCCGTGTGTGTGCCCTGTTCCCAACCTGGCATCCTCCTCTCCACCCAGGACGTGCAGGTGGGTCTGACAGCAGCCTTTTAGGGAGGTGGGAGGCAGTCTGGAGCTTCCAGCATCCTTCCTTGCAGGCCAGGAAAGCCAGGTTTTCAAGAGACAGGATTAAATACATACAATTATTTCATTTTGGAGACAATTGCATAGCAACTAGCATGGCAGCTGAGAAGTGGA
Organism: Pomatostomus ruficeps; assembly: GCA_013400735.1. Classification (NCBI taxonomy): domain Eukaryota; kingdom Metazoa; phylum Chordata; class Aves; order Passeriformes; family Timaliidae; genus Pomatostomus; species Pomatostomus ruficeps. The sequence goes on along the minus strand of VYZT01030361.1, from coordinate 10,046 downwards.
AGGACTGCAAGATTGCAATTAAAGAAGTAGCACGACTGCATTCAAATGGCTTTGAACAACTGCTGCTGTTGTTGGGTGTTTCTGTAGTGTCTGTTTTTTCAGAAGCCTGTCTGAATCTGCAGACATGAGACTCCCCCATGGCACCAAACAGCAAAGAGCATGAACGTAACAGCAGGCATTTAGTGACCACATTTGTGAACTGAATGTGATTAAGAATAAGATCAAACAACAAACAACACCTAAAAAGAAGGAAATGGCAGATACAAATAGACTTGTACTACCAGAAGACTGTATTTGCTGATTAGAATTATCCCAAGAGTACAGACAGAGCAGGAGTATAAAATTATTTTGCCTGTAAGTCTGACAACAGAAAAAGAATCCAGAAAGAAAAGTACTTCAATAACTCTTTGGGAAACTATTATGAGAATACAATAAGAAATAGCTATAGGGCATAATATTAAAACAGGTAGTAAAAGTGTTTCATAACTCAGAACATGTCTGTAGGAAAATATCAGTGTTCTTTCCTATCTGCCAAAGGAAATACTATAGTGCTAGCTACTGTAAAAAATACATATTTCTTCTATAAGAGGGAAAAACTTTATTATTCATGTATAATTTCCCCTTCCTAAACAGCTAATATTCACCTTGCAGATGAAGTTGTTAAGACAAATGCAACAAAATAAAAAATAATACTCCCAAATGATAACAACAGCTAAACTTTTCACAGACAGTGTAGAAACAGAAGGCAGGAGTAGAGAATGTATTTATTGCAACTTGTAAATTTCTCATAATATCATCTCTTACATCTGCAGGTCTCACAAAATTCTACAGAAACTGCTATTTATCACTATGTGGAAACCAGGAATACCTCCAGCAGCTCTTGTGTTGGCAGACCTGACAGCCATTGATTGGTATGTTTTTGTTCTCAGTAACACCTGAGCCTGAGTGATGGTCTGGAAATGTCCCCAAACCTGAAAACACATAACATGAAAGCCAGCCTCGAAAAGCCAGTTAAATTCTGTATATTGCCCAGCATGATCAATGACCAATATCTGGTATTAACTCTACATCACTACTACAAACTGAAAAATGCAAAGTTTGTGGTAGAGGGGAGAGGATTGCAGTTCCTCTCATCCTCTTCTCTGCCAGTTACATCTTTAAAGAGGTGAAATATAACAGGAGCAAAGGACTACAAGACGGAGAACATTTGAGACTGTCAATGAGCATTTCATTTTTGTGGGAATTTTCTGTCTTTCCCTTGTTCTCCATTTGCTTACTTTTCTCTTTCATTAAAAGTAAAAGCAATCTAGACTGAAAGTCTATGTTTTCCTGCTGGTGTATAAAAAGCATAATGAGAAGTACAGGCTTCTTTGTGTCACTTGACTTATTCCTAGATGAGAAACTGGACTGTATTAAGCTGTTTTACAATAAATACAGATCTTCTATACCTTTAAGGAAGCAACATTCTGGTAAACTGTCGTTTTTAATGCATGAACAGATCAGTCCGCACCAAAACTTTATAAGTTCTTATGGGGCTATTTTAACACTTATCTATATATACTTTAAACTTAGTCCTTCCAAGTCCTTCTAACATCTGAATGTGTTTGGTATCAGCATCACACCAGCACAAGTTTAAAGCACTACAAAGAAAATCTTGCACAATCTTTAAAAATAACAGCTGTTTTTCTTGAAATATTGTTTGTATTTCAGAAATCTTTATTAAAATTAATATAATTAATATCATGGTCCTGTGGTGGTCTGCTGAGTGCATCAGTGTCATCCTTCTCAAGCAGGTGAACATGTATTTATGAATCATTTATCTAAAAAACTTTCTTACTTCCTAAGCACCTGCAGCTTAACCACTTTTCTGGGCATGTGAAAAAAAATTATTATGAAAATTGTTTGAAAAAAAAATTTGTCCTCTCTTCAAGTTTTTTTACTGGATTTTACTTTAAAATTTTTCTTTTAAAAATGTATTATATCAAAAGCAACCATATGTTCAAACTGAAACATGACTATTAAAGCCAGAAGATACTACATTAATCAGTTGGCAAGAGGTGTTTGCAAACAGTTTTTAACTTTATGTAAATCAGAAGTCCCATAGCTCTTATGTTTCAGGAAACCTGTGAAATTACAGCAAAGATAAGTTATGGCTAAACGATTGCCAACAAAATCAACAGCTAGAGCATCTTCACAGGTGGAGACAATCATAAGGAGATAGACATTTAGACCTATTGCACAATGTCAGACTGCATTTCATGAGTTTTCTTATATGCTCAAGACTGCAGGACATTCCTCAAAAAGAAGAGAGTGACACTAATTAACATCAGTGAGTTATTTTTAAAGACAATGTAGCAATCCTTCTGCAGAAAAGTAAGATTTCAGATGAGTACAATATATACTTGAGCATGACTTTGCTGCAAGCGGCAATCTTAGAAATGTTCTTCCTATCTCTTTTAAGGACATTTTTGAAACATTTGGGTCTTCAAAACTTGTGTTTACAGTACTGGAGTCTAACTTGAAACATTCTGTTAAACACATTCCTATGCGCTTAAAACATATTCAAGTGTTTCATGCTTCTCTGATCCAGAGGAAAAAGCGTGAATATTGGCTGTTTTGCAAAATCCTAACAGAAACATAAAGAATATTCAGCTAGAAAATATCCCATAGTCGTATAAACTTCAATATCAAACAACCAGGACAGGAAAAAAAAGAGAAGAAAAGGAAAAAATGCTGGGTCACAGTAAACAAAGATTGAATCCACTGAATTGGTTTACATGTGCAAAAACCAGGATAACTTCAGTCTTTTTCCAGCCTAAACTAAAAAGATGGTATATTTCAGGTGCTTTTTACCCAGAGAAGCTTCATATGAAGAATCAGTTTCTGTTAGAAGTCTTTTCATTAATAATCTTTCCTTTTCTTTTCTTTTTTAACTGTATTAATTCCCTATGTTAATAAATAGAATCTAGTTCAGAGAATTTCATACAGAAATCTGAAGAATTTCTCTTGGTAATTTCCTTATTTCTCCATTCATCAGCTATTTTAGCAATTGAGGGGATCTATAAGCCAGAAGTGGCTCTAGAGAACAATTAAAAATGTAAAAAGTAGCAAAGTGAGGGCTAATAGAAACACAAAAAAAAATTGAGAACCCCCCATGAAGTACCAGTTCTTCTTTGAGGATTCAAAAGAGGGTGAAGAAAACAGTCAAAAGCTTTTCAAGAGAATTTCACCCTGTGAAAATTTGAAGCAGGAAATGTTGCCAAAGGCAGACTCTGCAATCTGTCATATTAGCAGCAGTTAGCAATATACAGCTGTCTAGAAGCATCTTCAAGTTGCTCACTTGGCTTTTGTGGGGGAAGTTTCATTCATAAATCTAACCTTTTAGGTGCCTTTTGAGTTTTGTTATCTTCTTTAAAATGCATCCTGAAAAAAGAAAAACCAAACCAGAGAATATCAGGTAGAATATTTATTCTAAACAAACTATTCCATGAATGAAGTTGAACACTTCTATGATTTCTTTCATTAATTTGATGTTCAGAGTTCTCAAAATTATGCACACAGGTGGTATGCAGCAATAATTTGTATCTAGCCAATGTATACATTAAGCATAATTATGATTTTTTATTACATAATTTTTTTGAGTCTCATAGAATCAGAATCTCTGTGCCATGTGTCATAATGCAGTAGGTAGGTAATAGTAATTCATTTCAGTAAACCACCAGATGCAGTTTTGCATAAAACATCATTATAGATCAAAAACCATTATATATAAAAATCAGTAAAATTCTGAAGTGGTAACAAATTTCTCTTTATCTAATTAAAGTGAGATAAACTCTTGTAGAGCAAATCAATTCTGATATGCTGCATTACAATCACTTGCTCAGTACAATAATCCAATTTGAAGCAATTGATCCAAGAAGATCAGATCAGATTTGCTATCAAAGGATTTTAATTTAGATTTAGAACCAAAATGTCTTTACTGAAGTTTTGTCAGAACTCAATACTAACCTACTAATAATATGTCAGATCTTCAAAGAGGAAGCCATCTGCTGTAAACATTGCTGAATTATCCAAAGATTTCAAAGATTTTCTCATGCCAGTCTCATTAGCAGGAAGATTAAATTGAAATTGTTAAAAATTCTTAATCTGTAAAAGCTCTAGAAGACTTGTCAGTGACACAAGGAAAACTATCAGAAAAACATGTCTTGGTTAAAATGACACTCATTAACTACCTGCCTGCCACGCATTCCTATGTCATCACACTATGACATGTTTTTTGCCCACTGTGCATGGTTTTGAGGTGGCAGTTTCTTTGACTCATTCCTTTGGTTCTCTGGAACCTTTTTTTTAAACCCCATAATGTTTATATGTACAAGAAGAACCAACTAGACCCCTACTCTGAATGGGTAATTCCAAATCTTAGCTAGGTACTTCATTGGCAAAGTCAGGCTCTTTTAAATCTGAAACTATTTTTAGCTTTCAGAGATTTAAAAAAAAAAAAATCTTCCTTCTGAGTTATAATGGAAAGGAATTAAGAATTTGAATCAAATATTGAAAAGTGTCACTGAGGACAGAACTGAAATTTCATGCATGGATTTGCTTCTTATGTCTCCAACAGGCAATGCCACACCTTAGGTAAACCTATATATTTTGATTCCAAGCTACCCAGTAATTGAGTTCAACGCATATTATACGTGTCAGCGTGCACATTATAGCATGAATACTATTCATATGATTTAATTGGGACTTTTTAAAAGTAAAAGACATTAAAGGTAGGTGAGGGTGTGCAAAAAACCACTGAAATATTCTAATTTTATTGCATGTCTTATTTTGACTTATTTTAAGCCTGACTTTATCCCACCCATCACTTCCTAGAACTGACTTCAGTTATATCTTAGATAGGAAACAATGAACGTTGTCTAAAGGGTATGAAATATACCCCAGATTAGCTCATTGCTCTTTCAAGCCTTGCATGTCTCCTCCAGCAAGGATCCTACTCAACCAAGGGAAGGTAGAGCACTTCAAAGGAGGTCATCAGGTTTGCCTCAGAAGTGTGAAAACTGATTAGCTTTCTCTTTAAGTTACACAGATGTATCTATTATTAGCAGTCACAAAATTATTCATCCATTTTGTCAATCCAGCCAGTAGTTTGTTTGTTTTGTTAAACTCCTAGAAAAAAATGAATGCTAGTTGGAATAAATAATGTGTATACAAATAATTTGTTTTATTAGTGTTACTATCAGGAACAGCAACCATGTGGGACTCTGGGAGTTTCTTACTAACCTGTAGCACTCCTTGTGTGCTGGCATTTAGATAAACTTTCACAGCAAAAACAAATGGGTTTATATCCAAATCACAGAGAGAAGGTGCTGGTTTGGAGATAGGAATCTGTGCTTCTTTACACGGCCATTTAAAGGAAACAAGGATTAAATTAAAATAATTACATTAATCCTTTGATTTAGCTAGATGGTCTCACAACAGGAGTCTCGAGGGCTCAGCAGCTCTGGTATCATCTTCCACAGAGCCTTAGACAGAGATAGAGCCTATCCCTGCCCCTATCCCAGCCCCAGCCCCTGCCCTGGAGCACAGGCCTGTCACAGCACATCTGTTTTAGAGGGTCAGCTCTTACCAGGAATGCTTGGAGAGGCACAGGTCCAAAGCTGTGGGATTTCGGGACTGGTCCAACAAAGCAGATGCTCAGTACTGCCGCTAGTACAGAGGAGAACGAAAAGGTTTCCTCTAATGCTTTGCTCCCTCTGTTACCAGATATTGTGAATACTGCACAAGGAATAATTAAAGCTCACAGGAATGAAATACTGTGTTGTTCTGCAAGTATATTTATTTCAAAGTTTTTCAGGCTGAAGCATGTGATATATTTAGAAATATCCTCTATCTCCCCACTCCTCCCAAAATAAAAGCCCTTAAGACCACAGAACCAGAGAGAATGGAGCAACAGATAATACATTAAAGGTAGGTGAGGGTGTGCAAAAACCACTGCAATTATCTCCAGCCTGAAAAAAATATGTGATTTCTGTGCTCCAGCCAATTTTTACGGGCAAGAAGCAAGTCATTGAACAGTTTGTTTTAAAGAAAAGCATTAAAAAGAGGAGACGAAGGCAAACTGAATGCTTACAGGCAGCTTTTTCTAATCGTGATACTGGGACAAGTAGATGTAGAAAATGAAAGCTGGCATCCCAGCCAGGCTGGAATTTAGAGTTAATATTTTGACAATAAAATGATGTGTAGTATGGCTAAGTCAGGAAAGCCTTTGAATGTAAAGCAAACAGCTTAGGTTGCGTACATCAGATAACAAGGAGCCAGATGGTATGCAAGAAAGTGTGCATATACAGAGAGTATTATGGTCAAAATGACAGACTGAAGTGATGACACAGAAATGGTCATTTTGTAAGCATTCAGGGTAGATAAAAGCAGGAGAGCATCTTGTTTCTTGAGTCTAGAGAAGAGCATTTAGCAGGGATGAGAGCTCTGATGATACTTTCAGCTTTGTGGGTAGTTAAAGAACTGTTTCTTGATGCTATTAAGCAGAAAGAATCAATAAGATGTAGAAATAGCTCGGAGAGGATGCTTTAGAATGTAAAATGTCACTCCAATTAGGTGGCTGATTTAACCATAAAAAATGACAGATTACCAAATGTGTAGATTAGATTCAAGATTTCTAAAATAGAAAGACTGTGGCAGTAATTTCAAATAGCATGAAAGCTCATCTCAGCAAAACAATATTAATATTAACATTTCATATAAGAAAGAACTTAATAGAAATCTTGATATGCTATTTTACTATTGAAGATGATTCCACATTTCCAGACTATATTAATCTGGATCTTTTCTAATACGTTGGAAAAGTGCTATAATCAAGTTTCCATTTTCTAGCATGTATTTACAAATTGAGACACTTGACTTTTTTCTGCTGTAGTGAAATGGTGGGGGAAGGGAAGGGAAGGGAAGGGAAGGGAAGGGAAGG